>JAODKC010000137.1:23548810-23564668 GCA_026777985.1 Mormyrops attenuatus | reverse complement strand
CCCCCCCCCCCCCCCCCCCCCCCCCCCCCCCCCCCCCCCCCCCCCCCGCCCCCCCCCCCCCCCCCCCCCCCCCAGCCTGATGAGTGAGTGCTGCCCTGACTGGCTAGATCTGAACTTACTGCCCCCTTGATGTGAAGAACATACGACTGAAGATTGGATTGGGGTGGGGGGGTGAGGAGGGTGTGAAAAGCCTAAAATGACAGAGAAGTACCTCTTCTGGAAGGACGTGGTCTGAGATTAACACCCCCACTGTCACACAAGAAAATACGAGGGGGACATCTGGTGTGATGTCAAAGTTGTTCAGACTGGAACTAGGCAGTGGAGTTGATTTTAATGTATTCTGCAGCCACGCAGGTGATTGAGACATGAGCTGAGAGGTGCCTTAATTAATCAGCTATTCTCCCATGTCCCGCTCTGGATCACAACATTTTTTTTGGAGAGAAAACTTCAGCAAAAAACACAAGGCCAGATTTCACCAGATCAAAAATAATAATAATAATAATAAAAAGTGTGAAGTTCTTGGATATCGTATCTATTTGCATATTTTTGGTTGATATATTGATGAGGCCGACGTCTTCTACTGCTTGTACTATCTGAACTGAGGTCCTTTAAGAAAAGAGATCCTTGGGAAAGAGCACAGTTTGAAAACACTTTGGCAATCTCTGAGACAATACGGTCAGCAGCCTTCCAACGTGCGCATCTGCGAGAGTTTTTCTGCAAGCGGCCTAAAATTGAAGAGGGCAGAAGGGCAGCTGCGGGGCTGCAGCAGTAATTCAAACTGACTTGAACTCCAATCCAGCACTCACTACCAAGTGCTACACTGGGGCCAAAACTGAGGAGCCCCAGCCCAAGGACACCTCAAGAATGAAGGAAAGCCTGGCAGCTCGCGCACTGCTTCGAAGTGAGGTCATTCACGATGGATGGAGCTCAAAGGTGGACCAAACACGTTGCAGATGAACGAAAGGTCGTTCTGCCCCTGCAAAATGCGTTTTTGCACATTAGTGGTTCAATGGCAGCGACAGGCACTCGATCCACGGCAGTCCAACAACACAGCAAGTAACCAAAACGCTAAAGGACAATGATCGTTTCCATGGGTCGGCACCTAAAAGAACATTTCATTACGGAATTCCCCAAATGCCAAATTTCATCTGCAAAGAAAATGAAAACTTCTGGGCTGAGGCCTGGTTCTGGAGGCTGGTGCCTTCTTCCCGGAAGATAGGGGATAGTACACTGGAAAGAGTGGGTTGAAGGGCATGTCTGAACCTCTGTGTGCTAGATCAGCCATATGTCTGTCCGCTAAGCAGTGCTGAATCAGAATCCAAAGCAGACATACTGGAAACAAAAATCCTGATGACACTTTCTGCCTTGTTTCTGATTTCGACAGAAAAGACCCCCCTGAACCCCATTTATGAATGCATTTCATTTCAATTCTCTAGGTAAATATTCCTGTGCGTCCGTCCTCTATATTTTAAATTCTGCCGCTTATTCTCACATTAAATTTCAAATTTAGTTCCTTTCCACCTATTAGCCATTTGTCACACAGCTGGATTTAGCCCCAGAGCATCGTGGTGGAGAGAAAAAAAAGCAGTTTTGTTTCCCACGGTCATATAAAACAGTGTGGACCTGGAAGTCTCGGTGTCACATCAATCATGGGCCCCCAGACATCCTGGAACATTAAGCACCGTGTTGTGCTGAAGACTCGCAGCCAGTTAAAATACATTTAGGAACTATTACAACAAAATCTGTGTTTTTTTTGTACTCTCAAATCTTGGTGCCTGTGAAAAAAAATCTGGAAAGATTCTCATCATTGCTAAGTGCAGAGGATCCTGTTCAGAAAGGGAGACAGGTTGGATAAGTCAGTGCTACTTCTGATTTAATGCCACGAGGTTTCTGGACATGCGATAGCAGCAACGTTGAGCAGCCCATGCTGAAATCGAGAAAGTGCATCCTCTGTGACCTCAATCTGGATTTGCAAGAAAGATACCTGTATCCAATTTAATGCTTCCCACCAAGAGTCTGCATCACTCAGAAGATGCAAAATGGGGCATCGGGGCAAATAAGGCCAAGTTGTATGTTTTGTAACAATTACACTCTGCTTTTGGGTTACAGTTTACGTTAAAACTGATGTTTGATTTTCATGTTTTATATTAGCAGTATAATTAAATATGTAAACTCAGTAATAATTCAGTTATCATGCATAAAAAGTAACAGAATTGCAACTTAACATTTTTACATAATCTTTCACTGTTGATCCTTGCTTAGGATAAAAGAAAAAACAACTTTTTATTATATTGTTCTTCTTATTTAGTACTTTTTTTCTCCAAATTTTGACCTTCATGTCTTCATTTCAAGTTTGTCAACCCCAGGGTGGGGAGTTCGAATGCAGTCTCTGCATGAAGTCTGCATGCTTTTGCTCAGGGGCATCGTTAGGCCTATCTCAGGGGGACTAAAATGTTCTTTAGGCTCCCCAAATAAATGTATATTTATTGGCTTAAGTCATGAATAGTTTTTTATATAATATGTTTGCCACACACCTCTCCCCCCCACCCCCCAGTAAAGACTCAGCCTCCCATCTATTCATCTCTAACTATGCCAATGCTTTCGCTATTTTCATGGGTCTCCTCCAGGATCTCTAGTTTCTTCACACAGCCCAATATTCACAACCATGTGTGTGAGTACTTGTGAGTGCATGACTCCCCAGCCTTGTGCCCTCTGCTGCCCCTGTCCAGGATATGTGGTTAGAAGATGGATAGATGGCTGGATTCTACCCATAAAGCTTCAGTAGTCCAACGCAGAAACCAGGGCCATGTGATTCTCTGCACCACATTTCATACGACAGGCCTGTTGATCACAGAGGTGCTGTACCATCCCTCAAAAATATGCCGCAAAATAATTCTGATGGCCTTTCCCGACCTTAAAGTAATGATAGAAGTCTTTGAATTCACTCTAAACCTGTTTCCTTGATCACTCAGCACTGTGATGTGTTGGGAATTTTCTTCTCTTCTCTTTGATGGGAGTTTCAGCTCTTGGATGCAGTACAGTTGTCTAGTTTGAAGTAGTCCGTGTATTGTGATGAAGCAGAAGCACACAGAATTTTTATTTTAAAATCCCAATCACACAGCTGTATTCGCATGTGTATGCACTCTAGGTCATGAAATTGCTGGTGCACAAGGCTTTTGTCCCCTCATTCTTTCATTCTTGGTGACTGCAGTTGTTGTCTCCCCATCCATGCTGTGCAGACAGGCCTCTTGTCAGACAGCTTTCATATCAATGAACCTACATGTTTTTTTTCTCCACGTGGTTTTATTCAGGTGTCCTCAAGAGACATCCACACTGCTATGTTTTCAAACAAAAACCATATCCATCCACACGGGCATTTTCATACCATTTACAAAAGTATTTCCATGCACACTGAAGCGAAAACGTATGATGTAGCTATTAGCCTACTTTGGGAAAGCACACATCCACACAGTGACTGGTAAATTCATTTCTTTTTATGCAAATATGCAGCACACATGTTTCACACTGTTTAGCTGCATACATGTCAGGAACAGGGAAAGCGCCATTGAAAGCAGCTCTTCCACGCTCGCCTTGTTGGAATACTGTTTACTTCTGCGTAGGGCGACAAAGTGACAGACGATGACCCGGGTCCCCCATATCCTCAGGTGATACGTTCCAAGACCTATTGTGGATGGCCGAAACGTGGGTATGGGAACAAAGGGGGATGTACTGGGCACAACTGGGCTGGTAGATTTCATCATGCATCCTGTACTCGCTTGGTGCATGGTTTTAGAACTTATTAACCTTTTATTTCTGGAATTTTCCTATTTTTTTATCTTTCAGCAGTAAACAGTGGATAACTGGAATCTCAGATATGCGGGTCCCACTAACTCAGTTAACACATCAGCCATTCACCACTGTGATGTATCCTCTCCTGATTAGATTCTATAATTTAATAAAAATGGACAAATATCACAGTCATGCCTATTCAGCTTGTCTTCAAAAACAAATACATTCATAATATATGTGTGTGTTTAACATTCAGTAGTATTAACTTAATACTAACTTGATATTTCTTATTTTATTTTAATATGTAACTGTAATCATATATTTATATGATAATATATGAAACAGTATTTTTTTGCACTGTTTTGTTTTCTGTGTGCAAAGCATTGTGGGATATGAAAGTGGTAGTGGAGTTGCATGAGCCTTCGTTGCTGCTGGCATTGCAAGGGCATAATGGGCCACACCCCTTTACTCACCTGCTTTCAGACACACTTCAATATGGCGACGGGTCTTGGTAACGCGCCAAAGAAGCCAGAGTGGTAAGGCGGGACGTGAAGAGACCAGATAGGTATCGCACCCTACTAGACTTGCTGTCACATGACTGCGAACGCAACGATTTGACCACCATATTGCAGAAGTTGAAGCAATCCTTCACACTGTGCAGCTATTGGCTGGAGAAACAGGCATGGGTTCTGCTCCAGTGATACAACCTTCCCCCAGTTAGGGTGTTCACTGATCATTATATATTTTTGTATTGACAAGCATGTGATATTCCCTTGCAAACATACATCTTCGGAATAGCATTGGGCAGTATGCCCGTTCATCTGGTATACCACTTATTTCCTATTGTATTTCCCATACAATGTGAAGCTTTAATATACCGTCATACCGCAAAATAGCTGAAATGACAGCTGTGATTGTGTGTATAATGTTTTAAAAATATTTTGAAATAGTGAAATAGTTAAACATGATGAGTCAAGTGCTGGGTATGTCATATGCATCATAGAAATTAATATTCTTAGCTTTATGTAGAATTTTCTTTTAAAGAGATAATTGATTAGCTACAATATGTCAGCCTTTGTTTAGCTCATGGGAATTTTACTTACATAGAAATTTCCTGAGGGCAAAAGGAAAAATGATTGGTTTAGAGATAATCAATCAGATTGTGGAGGAGGTACGTCCAAGCAGCTAGATGAGGCAGGGCCAACCAATCAGATATCTTGGTCCCGCCTCCTCTTGTTGCTTGGACCCAGCTCCTCTACAATCTGATTGCTTAACATTTTTTCGCTAGTAAAACTCCGATGAGCCTTTGTTTGGACTGCTGAATCCGTTATCTTTTATTACTTATTTATTTTGTGCAGCAGTCAAACATTGTGTATTAGCTTTTAAACCGTTTCTTTGGGAAGGTGCAGTGACATTCAGAATTTTAGTTTTAAGGGATTATAGATGTCAGCTTGTGTTCAGGCTGTTGTGGAAGTACCTGTGGCCATTTTTATTTTACTAAAAAACCAAGAACTTTTACTTTAAATAAATGTGTATTCATTTAAATTCAGCCTAATTCAGTGTAATATGTTACCAGATCATAACGCTTACATATGTCCCACTAAGAGATATTGGTAATGTGTGATTGAACATGCAACGATTTAAGCATACATGTGTGGATTGGGATGGCGTCAGAGTCGATCCGCACATCGTTATTACGTGTGTATGTGTGCTCATGCATTTATATTGATGTGGCTCCTTGTTTTTTTCAAAACTAATGTCCAGTGATTTTTAAATCATATTCCAGATATAAGCTAATAATCGTAGCTGTAGGTGGTCTCACTTGTATGAAAATTGCAAAAAAATTGTGTGTCACTTATATATTGTTTTACATACAACCAATGGATGGAGCAACTTCTCCAAGCGTGTCACGCTCTATGCCCATTGGCCTATAGCTGAAGACTTGCCTGTCATGTCTAGTAAACATACGTCATTGGTCCCCTTGCTCTCTCCATTTGTGGCATCAGACCAGTGTGTGAAATACGGGGGGGGGGGTCAGACACCCCCGATTAACCCATGAGACCCCCCGAAAGCCTCAAAAGCAAAATTTTAAGGGGGTCACAAGATCTGTATTGCTCAACAATAGGGAGATGGGGACCCCCCCCAAATATTGACGGGTATTTCGCACACTGCATGAGACCCATGGGTGAGTGCCTTGGCAGCAAATGAAAAACAGCCCAGTCCAGGCAGTGTTAGAGCATAAAGCCCGAACAAATGACTCCCACAACCTAGAACCCTGATGAAGTCTGAGTCCAGACTGAGTCTGAGTCAGCATCCCTACAATAATCAATTTTATTGTATGCTATCTTGTGTCAGTAATGTACCTTAGAACTATAATAGTTTTTTCTTCATGCTTATTTTTAAATTGTTTGCTTTGTCTCTTTTTAACTTGTAGCCCTTTGAGATCCTGTGACGTAAAGGGCATTATAAATAAAATGTATTATTATTATTATCATTATTATTAGGGAGTTTTTCCTTCCACTATCGCCTCTGACTTGCTGTGTGGGAGCATCGGGCAGGGACACCGTAAGATGTTTCACAACTTTGGTCAGCTGGCTGGAGTGAGATTTTCAATTTGAGATAAGTCTGCACACACATGCACACAGATTTACATGTATGCAACAGTTTTATTATCTTATAAATAGTCTGTAGGGTTTGCAAACTCCCCCAGTGTCACGTCTCGATCGTGCCGCTCCTGTGTGCCACGCCCCCTCGTTAACCACGTGTGGAATCTCCATGTTACCAGCTGTTCGCAGTCCTGTCTAAGTATCTGTATTTAAGTGCTTCCCTGTTAGTTTTTCCCCTGTCCTGTCATTAACGTTTTTGGATCGTTGATGTCTTTTCGTGCTCCTGATTGTGTCCTTCCTCTAGTAAATCCCGAGTTTTCTGGACTCCGGTGTTCCCCTTCCCGTCGCGTTCTCAGCGCATCGTGCCACCCAGCGCCACCCAGATTTGTCGTAAGATTTCTTGCGTGAGTTTGAAAGCGTGAGTGTCACACCAGATGCGTGAGAGTTGGCAGCTCTTACGTAAAGCACAATGTAAAATTGTGAAAATGTCCTATATCAATAAATAAAATTGAGTATAACTTTCCATTTAGCCACTACAAACATAGCAGCCTGGGCTAGGTTAAGCTTCCATATCAGTAGCTACACTCAGGCTATTTGTCATCCTGAAGGATTGGTTTAGCATTTGCAGAAAGGCATTTCCATATTACCCCAAAATGTCTGTTTCTCCCGGTGCCCCTCTAAAACGTTCCAAAAAACATCCGCCGCAAACACGTTGACTCAAAATGTTTGCTTAAAACTGCAGCCTTCTGTAAGCCGGTGTTTGGAAAGGCAGGGTCGCATGGACAAGTATGATATATCGTTGCCGGATAATAAATGGATGTGCCGACTTACTTGCTTGGTTGTTCTACTGGTTACAATTTGCTAAGTAGGCTTTTGAAGGCCTGCAAGTAAAAACTAATAGGCAGCAGAAGCAGACATGGAAACTGACAAAAGCAATAGCTATTGTGCTTCACTGGGGGCTTTTTACATAGATACGGAATCATTTGTTCCCAGTAGCTTTGATTATGGGATGGCATAAATCGTGTTTCTTCACGCCTTCAATTGGCTGCTCTCCATCCCGGATCCGAAGCCCCGCCCAGCCAAAAAACACAAGTCAAACTCAATCTAGCCACCAACTGCTCCTTCATGGCGACCATCTGTGTCAGTGACATCTGCAGCCCAGTGTAACAGAGATGTTTGAGACACAAGTGACATGTGACAGGAAATAGCCTTGGTTGTCCTTCAGTCGACATAGACGACGAGTGCGGCACGCACATGCTTCAACGCCTTGACATATTTAAGTGAAAGATCCTGCTGTGGAATTCAGCACGGCAGCCAATATCCCACATATACAAGATGTGTGCTCATACTCTCTCAAATGTAAATCTGTGTGACTTTTTAATGTCAGAAACAGCTACAAAAACATTGAGAACATTTCTCCCTTGAATGTGGACTGATTTGACTGGATGTCATTGATTTCTGTGTCAGCCCCCAACAATGTTACACAGTTTTTTTCCCCAGATTAACTACTTCCTCTAATCAGTTTAATTCAGGGTCCTTATGGTAGCAGATGGACTGTCGGTTTACCTCTGACAGGGAAAAGTTCACTTCGGACAAGTTCAGCTTCCTGGCATGTTAGACATCCAACGCTGGGTTGAACGGGGGGGGGGGGAGTAAATTACAGACCTTTGTATCAAAGCCACCATCCACGATCATGTTTTAAAGAGCAAGTTTAAAAGAGAACAGGGTGGCAACATGAATACAACGGGCTTGACACCATTTACGAGAGGCATGTTTAAGATGGCCCACAAGTATATCTTGCCTCTGTGCTCCTGCAGTCCTTCTCCCCACTCTGGCATTCATGTTTCCGTGCAACATCAGTCCTGCTCTATAAATATTTATCAGACCAGGCCTGTCTTCCGACACACCTGACAAGAGTTAAGATCCCCCCCATCTGATCTTCAAAAACAGGCGCTCAAAAACATCTACAGTATGGTGAGCATTTCACGCGGAATGTGCGCGCTCTGTGTCCCCAACTCCCTTCCCCCCATCTGCTTCCGTTTTGCCACTCCGCCCGGCATCGGGCTCCTGTTTTCTCTGGCACTGGGTCTTCTGACGATAAGTCCCATGGGCATGACGTTTCGCTCACCGGCGCCGCTGGGAGCCGGCCGCCGCTGGCGGTGTGAGCTCGGTGGGAGCCGGCTGCCGTTGGCGGTGTGAACTCGGTGGGAGCAGGCCGCCGCTGGCGGTGTGAACTCCGTGGGAGGCCTCAGATTTACAGCCGCCTTGTGAGGGATATGGATCACTTTTTAATTCAAATAAGTACCTGAGACACAATATACTTCACCAGCAAGCTGCGAAGGGTGGTTTGTATGCTGAACCGAGCTCAAACCGTAGGAATTATGGTTATGAAAAATGTTTTTTTTCTTCAGAAGATTAATTACCTCAAAGCGATTTGTTATCATGACTATACCATGTAAATGCACACCATTTTATGTACACACACACATATAGGACTTATATTTCAAATATATATTTCTTTATATTCCTTCTAGATGACTGAGCGATACGTCGAGCGGATCTGTAACTTGGGAATTCCTTTTCCGAGGGATTAAAAAATGAAAGGGCGCTTGGAAGGCGGCGAGCAGTCGGGACTCTGAGTGATGGATGGGCAGCGCTGCTGTGTGTCTGGTTATGATCAATGAAACTGTGCCGATACCTGACGCTCCGCGAGCTCTTGCCAGCCTCCCCCCAAAGCATCTTGTTTTATGTTTCACCGGCTAATATAGATCATCCTCTTGCTGCTTAAGCCAAGCATTTTTGCAGGTTTATGGCAAAGCTGCAGGTTCTGTGGCTTTTACCTTAAAGTGCCTCTCTCTCGCTCTCTTTTGCTGGTGTGCACAGTATCGGTGAAATGAGGGCAACAAACTATTTATCTGCCCCCCCTCCACACACACATAGATGCACTCCCAGACCATGTGTTTTACTTCAGTTTCTTCCGCAGTCCACTCTTGCAGGACAGCTGTCCCCGCCAAGGTGTGCCCTTAGCATCATCTTGTCTTGTTTTCAAGATAAAGCCACATTGGGCTATTGAACTTTGGCCACTTTGACACTGATTCCCAAGGGCATGCATGCTTATCGATGTGATGACGATTATTACCGTGAACCGAATACCAATTTCCCACAGACATTTCAGTCAGATATTTTTCGCATATTACTGAGAGCATCAGTAAAATGCACTTCTAACTACTAGCTTTGCCATCAACGTTATATCACTGGTGTGTGTTTCTCCCTTGACCTGCTGAGAAACGTAAACCTGTTTGCAACTCCCTGTTTCGCTGCATGTTATACGAATCCAAGTCAAGTTGTGGCAACAGGTTCCCAGAGGCTCTTGTCCACCAATAAAAATGGAAAATAGCCAACCCTCCTCTATCCATGTCCCTCCCAAAAGGCCCGATGTCATAACACATGGAGCTAAACATAAAATCATTCTAGCAGCTGCACTGTCTTACCTGGTAACTCTTCCGTGCAAGCACATCCTGCTGCTGAGCGGTATCACTGCCTGGCTAATTCTCGTTTAATTAATGACACTGAGGTGCCTCATATTACACATCGTGTCGATGGCGGACTCGCCCCAAGAGAAGTCATCCATATGGTTCTTGTTGCCAGATAGCACAGTTGCATGGCTTACATTAGTTTCAGGCCCAAACTCCCGCCCTTCAGCAGCACCAGTTTATTTCGAGAAGAGAGGCCAATATTTTTACCCCCAAGTCTTCATCCAGCCTCACCATATGTACTCATTCAACTGAGGAGAGGGTGGGGGCCATCGGTGGAGACACCTGTGGCATGCTGGTCTTTTTCCAAAGTGAAACTGGGTTTGAAAGCGCAGAATTTCACAAGCAACACCGTCGCTGCTTTAGCATAGTTTCGTAGTCGGTGCTGGACATCTTTGCCTGAGCAAAGCCGTAGGAGGTCACTGTGTGAGGGTAAAAGATGCCAGCCTGTACATTCCGTTCACGGTGAGGAGCCGCAGGGCCCGTTTTATATGGCTGAAGAGAGGCCGCACATCTGAGCAGCAGAAACAGAGCCAATGGATGAAAGAAGATGGCAAAGGCGGCTGGCGATCTAGGGGGAGACTGCGCCATTGAGACACTGGGAAGACACATCCATGTGTTCAAGAAAAAAAGCTCCATTAGCGATTTGCACAAGCCAAGCACATTGGAATGTTGCTTTTCACATATCCCACCCTGGATTCCTTTGGAACACATACATAAATACACAGGTGAGAGTGAAGCTGAGGGTCCAAGCGCGGGGTCAGCCATTTATCCAGCATGAATGAATGAATGATTATTCAGGGAGTTAAGGGCTTTGCTTTAGGGCCTAAAAGACACATGATTATTCTGCCAAGGATGAGATTCACACCAGAAACCTACCCCGCTGAGCCTCACTCCGCCTGGTCCATTTCAGCTATCCCATGGTGCCTAGGGCTGTGGTGTGGTGGGCCTGGCTGAGCTCCCTGAAAATGCCACATATGTTCTGCTTCGCTCTACTGGGAGCAATGTGGCCAACATGTGTCGGGATCTCTAGTGCCCCGACTTCCAGTGTGATCAATCCTTCGCTCAGAGCCCCGGGAAGGCCTTCAAACAGCTTTCCCATAGCATTCTTGAAATTCACATACATATATTGTGATGACGGCCCAGAATCCACTTCAGCAATCTCATCCAATCATACTTCTGCCTGCAGTAGTATGTAAATTAAGTATGTAAATTAAGTATGTAAATTAAGGTGAGGTAAAACCTTCTTGTCCAAGCTGAGCCATCTGCCTGAAAAAGGCCTCTTCCATCTTTGAAGACAAAAGCAGCAGTAAACAACTCAGGTTAAATTCTAGCCTGCATACTTGTCTGTAATTAACTTTTAACCAAAGATGAGAATTGCAGGTATACTTTTGCCGAATTAAAGCTGAGTATCTAGGCATCACTGATGGGAAGGAAAGTGGAAAGTCATTTTTAGTGAGGCACACTAGTACATTAAAGGCTGTTTAAAATCACTAGCAGCACATCTATTATGAAATCACGCCTCAGCGTTTTTATGATCTGGCTGAATGATTGAAATGTTAGTGAAACTTAATTAGATGACAACTAAGCTCCGAGCAGCGGTTCAGCTTCTCTCGCAGTTTGCCCACCACCGTTGGTACCTTAAACCCATTACTTTCCCTGGAATTCATAATTATGCCTGCCAAATTGGAAACAAAGCACACGGGACTAACAGGGAAGCACTTAAATACAGAAACTTAATCAAACAGGACTAGGGACATTTCAGGGCGATAAGGCATCTGCCAGCTTTCCGGGTCGACTGGATTGATGCTTGTCAAGGAAATTCATGCTTTGCTAGTAGTATTGTCATACTACCAGATGCGTTATACCGCATTGACTAACCGCCCACCCCCCACATGACATGAGATGTGATTTCCAGTAAAGGTGCCCACTTCCTGTGTGTAAGGACATTCAAGTGAAGATACATCCTTATTAATAATAAAACAGTAACAGATTACTCTGTTTCAGAACCCCATATTTTTTTGTTATTCAGTTATTCACTTCATTTGTTTTCTTGCCTCATTGTTAAACCTCCAAAATAAGTCCTCGAAAGTTAGGGAGGGAGGGTTGTAGTCAGGTGCTCCAGGCTTCTGGTTATTGTCGGAGCTATTAAGGGTGTCGCTGGACAACCTCGATTGACCTGCTGTGGAAAATCAAAACAAGGAACATTTTACAGAGGATTATTAAATAATTTTTATTTTTGTCATCTGGAAGAGAACCCAACATGTAAGCTGCAAAATATGCCTGACATAGCAGACTAATTAAACAGAATCAGACACTACAGAAGACTATTAATTTGGAAAATGACCTATAGCGCCGTTTCTTAACCCAGTGTTTCCCAACCTGATCCTCAGGGACCCCGGATGTGGACTGTCTGAGGGGCTCTGAGGATCGGGTTGAGAAACACTGTCTTAACCCATCACAGAATAGAGATAAGCAGGGACGTGTAATTATCATGTAAAATACAGGTGAAAATACCTTTAAGGCTTGGAACATCAGAGTATAATTAGCCTGGACTGTGTAAATAAATCCAGCTGGCTAGCTGGTGAATTCTGGTGCATATATCAGGCCTCCATCTCTGTCCCCACGGATGTCTGCACATGCCATTGTCTTCACCGGAGATGGTAATATTTCACAGCCCAATGCTCGATCTGGAATTCACCACATTAATGCTACACCACGTTGACACCAGCTGGGTTCTGACCCAAAGCATGCATGTTTCATCTGTTCCATGCTCATCCCGCACACCGGAGCTAAAGCAGAGCTGTAAGCCCTCCACGTAAATCAATGCTTTTACCGGCCATGTCAACAGGATGGACAGGTTGGTGTCCTCGGATGTACACATCATAATAGTGCCGTGTCTCTCTCACTTGGCCTTGGCCTTGGATTCAAACCTACAACCTTTGTATTTCTGGGTTAGTGCTCTATTTGTTGAGCCAGGGTAGGCTACGGACCCCCCACCGTGACCCTGAATAGGATAAGCAGCTTTGATAAATGGATGGATGGAATGATTAATTAAATCCATTGCTGAACATTAGCAAGCCCTGAGCTTACAAAAAATAAACGAGGCAGGTTTAGTTTAAATAAAACCTGTGGCATATTATTTGAAATGGTAGTAATTTATCCATAATCAGACCACATTCTGGCACAAATCTATTTTGTTGGCTCATGTTAGGCATTTTGCTCATCCTTTCTTACCTCTTACAGTCCAGGGGGTTTAGGGGATTGATACTGCCTCCGGTGAAATACGGTACAGTCATACTAATGCACATGGGAGAAAACTTCAGCCAGAAAACAATCATGCAGGTTTTTTTTGCTTTAATTCCTGTCAAAGTAGGAGCTTTTCTTCTCATAAATCAGTGGAGTTTCTGCGTTCTACCAAAGGATGGTCTGCAGGGAGAGGAAAGTGTACCTTGTAGGGAGGACCACAGGGTGCTCCATAAAGAGGGCCTTTTGGTAACCCAGAAAGGGAACCACCAGGTGACCCTTGAGGTAGGCCATTGAAATTGGTGACAGACGTCATGACTCCAAGCTAAGAGACAGTTAAGAGACAGCTATGCTCTGAACCTCTCCTGTCAAGTCAAACTTTTCTATACCTGTAATGTACCATTGCGATGCATGGTAACACTTAAAAATCCTCATCAAGCTCTACTCAATTTTCTGTTGACTGTGGAGGATTACACACCTTTTTCAAGAAAGCTTGACCGCATTTGTTATATGAGAGTCAGGCCTAGCACAGCACGGCAGAGCACAGCCCAGCATTGTTACAAGCAGTACACAGATGGATAGCATTTATTTTTGACTTGGCTCTGCTGAAATTTTTGTGCAGATTCCAAACAGCGTTTTGCTTTTAAGCTAATAGGATTATTTCTATATGGCTAGCTGAAGAACTGCAGGCCGCAAAATGTGCATAAAATCATAGCGACCGTGCATTAAAAATAACAGTACTGGTCATATGAAAGAAGAAAAATACAGACACGACCACCTAATAGAAGTAATATGTCTTGTTTTGATTGCTTTTGGCTCATTAAAAGGTCTACCAGTTACCAAAGATTGCAAATTACGCCAGTCATAAAATGATTAATGTTGTTTCCCGTTTGGCTGTGAATTGGAAGATTAGCCATAGCGTTACAAAACCACATGATAATATCATCTGACTAGGCATGCATGGTAACGGCTGTAGACCAGCTTAAACAGCCTAGGAGTTATCCAAAGCATGTGTATTGAACACATGTTCAAAGGTTGAAGCAAAACAATTATGATTACGCAATCCCTCGCAGTCGCTGGCGAGAACAAGGCTAACGAGAACCAAATGGTCATTGATTTCAGGTTGATCCGGGATCGGCGTGGAGTGCAATTATGGGACGAGGCCGAGGGGCAGGGCCCTTCAGCAGTGCTACTCAGGTGCGACCTAGCATGTTTTACAGCGCTGATTCTATGCCATAAGCTAATCCTTCCTGATCTGCCCTGCTGAAAGGGCACATAGAGATTAAAAAGAGAGATCCACCTTGACTGAATTCAACATTTTGTGACAGGAGCAATGCGGAGGTCCTGAAGAACGAATCACAAGTCACCAAAGGCAGCCAAAGCCTGTACAGTAGAATTTCCACTTTATGTGGCGAACGATGAATTCATCATTTAATCCTTTCCATGAAATGTGCTGTAAATATATTCCATAAGCGATAGGCCTAGTTGAGCCCTTGACAGCATGTATATTTGTAATGTGCTATTTGCCTCTTGTGCATCACTTTTGGTGTCACACCCACCCGGGCACACCCACTCCATGACGACAGCTGACCCGGCTTACCCACAATAGGACTCCCTATTTAAGCCTCGCACCAGCAACAGGTCGGTGCGAGGTGTTGTTGACATGCCACGACCAAGCACTTTAACGCTCTCTTCTTCCTGCAGTTACATTCCGTCCGCCTGGCCCTCCCCGAGTTACCCGCACCTCCGGCCTGCCCTCCTTCCCGTCCGCCTGGCCCTCCCCGAGTTACCCGCACCTCCGGCCTGCCCTCCTTCCCGTCCGCCCTCCCCGTGACTTCCCTCGTGGGTTCCCCTTCTTCGTGCGTCCGTGTCCTCAGACAGACTCCCCGGCTACTCGACCCTCGGACCCCCTCTCGACTACGGCATCTGGACACGTCTCGGCTCTCGGTGATATTTAAGGACGGATCCCGGTTAAGACCCCTCTTCGCCTTCTGACCATTCTCTGTTTCATTCTCAATAAACCTGGTCGCTTGGAACCCTCTGTCCTGGTCTTGTGTCACAGTACATTTGGACAAAAGCAAAAAAATAACAACATGGGGGCACTGTGTGGCTCAACAGGTTAGGTCGGTGTGCCTGTGATGAAGAGGTTCAAATGCCATGGTTGCAGGGTGATTTCACCATTAGGGTCCTAGCAAGGCCCTTGTTCTCTAATTGCTCCAGGCGCTGCCTGACCTCGCTTAGATATGCATCGCCTTGGACAAAAATGTCTGCTGAGTAAGTGAATGAAATATCTTGACATTAACAAGAGGAGGAAAAACATGCAACGTAGCTGTAAAAGTAATTTCTGTAATAATAATGGCTGCCCACCTTCTTCGTGATGCTCTTTGGGTATGGTGCATTTTGAAATGATTTCTAATTCCTCACATGGTGCAGGAATACTTCTGTTATTATTTTCTGCTGGATCATGCGAACTGCGTTCAGGAATCTCGCCCCCACATACCCCCACCCTGTTAATATCTGAGATGGAGTGTATCCAAACACCCCCATTCCCAATTTCAAACACACACACAGACAGACACACAGAATCTCCCCCAGGCCTACCGGGTCTCTGGCCAGCTCCACATTAGGTAATGCTTACACTTTTCCTGCGGTGGGTGGGGGGTGGGGGGGAAGGGGTAGTTGAA
>JAODKC010000137.1:23503498-23518851 GCA_026777985.1 Mormyrops attenuatus | reverse complement strand
TCGATTAGTGACTATTGGCTGTCACAGAACCACCGTGTTAAATTCTCCCTCCCCAATTTTTATTCATCTTTTCCCCCCCTACCCCCCCCCCCCCCCCACCCTGAAACTGTTATCTCTCAGGGACAAGCCACATGACAGACCCACTAATGGATGTCTGTGTTAAGGTGCCAGGGCAGTTAGACACTTAAAGTGTGTGAGCCGACATCCCAGGCCATGTGGGGGGTCGGGGTGCAGCCGCGGTGTAACTGGGAGAGTAGGGGGTGTCCTGGAGGTGGTGGGTCAGCTCGTCTGCCATGTTTACAGAGACTGATGTTACCTTAGGCTCCGTCTTGCTCAGATAAACAGGGTTTTAAAAATGTCTTCTGCCTGCCGGCTGCCCTCACTGAGCCGTGATTGTTTTTTTTGCCGTGTAGTTATGGTGTAAAAACACAGCTCAGTTCCCATAAAGGGGGAGGAGGGAGGCCATGCTGGCAGCCGGACCCGGGCTCTGCTTTCTTTATCTGGGGGCCATGAGAGGCAGAGAGAGAGGGAGAGAAGGGAGTGAGTTTGAGGATCGCGAGACGAGAGCCCTACTCGGAATTCACACCACAAAAAAGCATTAGTGTTAGTGACGTGATGAGCGTTAGGCCGCGTACTCACCTACGGTACGAACACCCTGGTAGCGTTCAGGCTCTGTGAGCGAGCTGGCATCACGGTTGAAAGCTACTGACTGGCACGGATGCAGCAGGCGCCTGCAAGGTGGCGAGAGAGTTGCTCGTCCAGCCCGCGTCGCGCCACATCACAAAACCGCGAGAAAAGAAGGTGTCACAGTGGGGGTGTTACAATGCACAAAAAAGCACCGGAAAAAACGGACATAAGCAAAAAAATGGATTTATATGGCATAGATTAAATGTGTAGGCTGTGAATTTCAGGCAGGTGTGATTCTGCTCTCCATAGACATTCAGGTTGGCAACATGCACCTTTTTATACAATTATACTCACAAGGCAGGTCAAAAACTGATAAATTGTTTGTATGTTTCCTCAGTGGTAATGTGTATATGAAGAAGTCTTATATATTGCTAAGACAGACAATGAGGGTCCATGTGGTGCATTTTCATGTTTAAAAGAAGTTCGGTTTCCACTGATACAAATTCCTCTTCCATCACCCTGCAACTTCAGAACTTCGCCCCCATTATCCAGTTTCCTTGGGATCTCATGTCCAGCTCTAGGGATTCAGTCATTTTATATATAAAAAGTGCAAACTGACAGGCTCAGGCTTTGTTGGCCAGAAACCTATCACTATGTCGATATAGTTTCTGGCATTTAATGTAAGATATTAACAACAAGACAGAGCCTTTAACGGTGATTTGGTGCCCTGTTTTTTAACAATCAGACTGGATTCAGTTTTTTGAAGTGTGTGATTATAATTTTGACTGCGAGTCCATTCATTTATTGGCGGCAGGGTAACCAGGGGTGTATACAGGGGCGGGGCAACAGGGGTACTGGTGCCAGCTAAAAGGTGATTGGGCCCCAGTCGTGCCCCCTCCCCTGTCACTCACCGAATCCAAAACATATCAGTGACTAATAAGGTTGGCCCTTGTGTATGAATCATGGCCTTAGAATCGCCCCTCAGGGTGGCACGTCGAAACACTCCTGCTCGTACTCCTGTAAACATGGGGCCTGTTTTCTCGCTGTTCAGACAGGGGGAAGAATAAGAACGAGCGCAGGGAGGAGCAGCGGAACAAGGAGAACAAGGAGAACGGCAAGAGCCGTGGCCGGGAAGCCAAAGATGGAGGCAAAGGGGGGGGCAAGAGGAAGAAGCCCCAGGACCGGGTGACCGCCGCTCCGACCCTCACACCCGGCGGTGTCAAATAGCTCTGCGGTGGGCAGGGCCGAGTGGGAGGGGAATGAGGAGAGGGCGGGGCCCAAGCCACACCCACCTGCACGTATACGAAATGAATCAGAAATGAATGGAATGAGCAGAGGACCTGCTGGCAAGGAGAGGTAAAGGCGGGCAGTGATGGAGCTCCGTCCCAATTGGTAGATGGCCTTCCCCCATCAGGGACGTCACTGTCACTAGACCCATGAATTATGTTTATCCTGCTTTTTCTCCTTTCCCAAGTCCATTAAATGACGGACAGATGGCGGCCGAGAGATGGGAGACCCTCCCAGGAAATTAGGATGTGGGGTCCTCAGAGACCCCAAGGTTCAGACCGAAGCTGTGTGCTGCTTTGACCGCTCGTCTTCTCTTGATCACTCTCCGCAGTGCTGGCTACCATCACCTTCCTCGCATGTAGCAGCGAACAGAGTCGTTTAAATTTAATACGAGGGGAAATAAACAGCATTAAGGATTTTTATTCTTATTTTACGGTGAGACAGAAGAAAGGCACTGGAACTAATTTGCGGTTTGTTTGGAGAAAAAAAACACATAACTTCTCATTAATATCTGTATTGTTCTGCATATCTTCTCGAAACCAAGAGAAGAGAAACACCAGCAGCAAGCAAATCTCATAACATGTCCATCGCTGGGCCATTAATTTCAGAGGAAATATTGCTCAGAAGAGAAAATGATGTTTTCTGGAAAGTACATGGTGAACAAAGGACTGTGTAGATGTGTGCTGATTGGTGCACAATAGTTGTTAGGCCCTGCAGCTTAGCGAATCAGACAAAAGAGGAGGGACACTATTGTAATGTAACAGTTACTTCTCAATAATCAAAGTCCTCTGGTTTTTGTATAAGCCATCTGCTGCTCAGAGCCCAAGTATGTCTGCAACAGGGTCCGAGATATTGTACAGCCTCTTGGGAATTTTTGCGCGGTGTTACAAAAATATCGGAGGCAGGACTCTTCCTGCGTAGCGTATCCGACGGCCGCTTCCGCGAATTGTTGGCTCTGATGGAGAGGACCGGACAGCCCAGGGTTTGACATCGCTATCCGCGCTGTTCGTCGCCGCCACGGTTGTCGTCTTCGTCCTCATCTTCATCCTCCATCATCATCATCATCATCACCACATTTTGTTAAGCTTTCTCTGGACCTATTTACACCCACATACTAGCATCATATAATATATTAATTGTTTTGGATGGAGACACATAACTGTCAACTTCAGTTTGTTAATAATTAGAAATATTATTATTGTTATTATTATTATTATTATTATCATAAATCTCATTATTTCTGTGAACGCTCTGGACGGTTAAATATATTGCAGTAAAAGACAGTACCGTATACTTTAATAAACATTCAAAAGCAGTTAACACACAAATGAAGCGTGTCTTTTCAAAAGCGCATTGTGTCCTGTTCTGTTTTGTCATGCGTCTCAGAGATGAAGCGCGTCTGTCTCCATCTGCTTCAAGTCATGGGGTCAATCGGGGTCATGTGCCTGGAGGGAGGGGCTGTGGAGAACAGCCCCCGTAGACTGCACCTGATCTGCTATTACTCATTTGTGCAAGAGAATTGAGTAATTGAGTTTTTACCTTTGTTGTAAGCCTCAGATTTTTTATTATTCATTATTTTTTCATTCATGGAATAACCCAGGATGATGTACCAACCCATCACAGGGCACACACACCATTCACACATACAGACAATTTCCATCCACCCATCCATTTTCCATACCCACTTGTGTTATTCAGGATTGCGGGGGTCTGTAGTCTATACCGGAAGCTATGGACGCAAAGCAGGGAATAACCTGGGATGGGGCACCAACCCATTGCAGGGCACACTCACAACATTCACACCTCTGGGGATTCACAGTCTCTCCTGGAGGATGCAGAGATAACCTAGTGAGGAGAACATGAAAACTCCACCGGAATTATTATTTATCTGGTGCCCTGGACCATTTTTGGGGATTAAGGGTTTTTCTGATGGGTCCAACGGAGATATGACAAGGATGGGACACGAACCGGAGACCACGTGATCACAGGCGCAGAGGCCCAACCCCATTGAGCCATCTCTCTCAGCTCAAGGCCCCTCTGCATCCATCCATGCATCCATTTATTCGTTCATCCTGCCACTTACCCAGCCAGGCTCACAGTGAGCCAGTCCCAGGAAGTGTGGGGTGGCCGCAGCGTAGTCACACACAGATACACATGTGCAACAAAAGTCATTACATACAGTTCACTTCTGGGCTGCAGAGGGGCACCTGGACTCTGGTAACGCAATACTGAAACATTAACTACAGCCTTTGGATGAACAGAAAGCTTGCATACATTTACATAATTTTACACATTTGTAATCCTTAACAAACCTTGACAAGTTCAGTACCTTGTCCAAGCCTACAGAGTCATATACTGTTGGGAGGAACAAAGCTTTGAACCTCTGGCTATCTACGATTAACATATGCTAACATTCACTGCCTGCATTTACCCTATGGGAGCCAATGAAAGAACCAACAGAAAGTGAGTTTTGACCAAAGAATATTTCAGAACAGCCCAAAATGGTGTCTGCTTTTATATCCAGCTTTTGGTGCATGTCCTTGATGTCTGGGTGGGCAGTAGGTTCCTGGAAAATCCTTAGATTCTAGATTATTCTAGCCAGGGCAGAAGCTCAAGAAAAGATGCCGGAGAGCAGTGTATGGATGTCTTGGGAACACAGAGGTATTGGGAAATCAAGTGCAACCCCCCCCCCCCCATCCACCCACCCTTTGGGTGACTCTACTCCATTTATCTAATTAGGAGACCGAGCGATGAAGCAAACCTCTCTGGCCGATTGCGAAATCTCTGTGCCTTTGGGACCACTGCGTCCTGATTGATGTGTTTTTCTGCATTCTGTAATTGGCATCACACAGCAGACGACAGTAAGGCTTGCCCGTGCAGAAATGGGGCTCTCCGAGAGGCAATCGGGAGGCCACATGTCTGGGGCTCCCCGTTAGGTCATCTTAAATCACAGGCTAAATCGCAGGGCAACCCACTTTGCTGGAACAGGATGTGGAATAGAGCTAAAAAGGGACTGCAGCTGTCAAAGTTGCTAACGCAGCTAACCAATATCAGATATTCACAAGCAGCTAATGCAGCCTATCTCTGTCGACTGCTGCCATACACCAAGATGGTGGTTACAGGTTCAACGCCATGGCTGTGTCTCGTGGCACACTCCGGTTGAGCTCCTCTGAAAGTTTTGGGTGCGTTGGGAACTTTTCCGCCCGCCCCTCATCGAGCCACGCACGAGGTCCGTGGAGAGTCCGACACACGAACAGCAGCACCACAGGATGCTAGCAACACTCTTCTTCATACCAGAGACTGTAGAGTGTCACTCCTCGCTCTCCCCCCACGAGAATGGGTCGACACCCCCCCACTGACCCCGTCCCGGGGTCCATCCTCCAAAAGCCCAGGTAATACAATGTGCCATAAGATATGTCATTATATGGTCAGGGGTGTGGAAGCCATGATTCCTCTGGAATTAACTAATCTGATTTTATTGGCACATCATTCGCTAAAAAAAGTCACGGAAATAAAGTCCCAGCGGGCCGTTGGCAGGTGCAACAAAGTAGGAAAATGACTTGTACCAATATCGAGGAATGGAAGGCCAGAGACCCCAGAAACCTAGAGTCTATCCAGACACCATCACAGAAAACTGGGAAGGATCCAATAGAGAACCCTTCCCCCAACACACACACACCCAGAGTGGAATCTGGGGCAAGAGCCCAGAACAGCTCTGAGTGGTGACCGACAAGCAGAACAGACACGTCTCATGTAGGTTCTGATAAACATCTTTCGGAACTAACAACCCCTCCAAGACACTACCCACAAGGCCACTGAACAGCTTCAGTGAACAAATTAACAAGAATGGGGGGGTATACGAAGCCCACACTCAAGACAGCCTCAGATGACATTTCAGCATAGCCCAAAGCTGTTTATGGGGGCTTAAGGTGATGACATATTCAAATGAATCTCAGAAAGTGGTTTCCTTTGGGACAAGCCCACATTTCCTAACTGCAGGCGTTGACTCCAGGAATAACTATTGATAAGGTTATACTGCCCCCTGTTGGATGACACCAAAATTGCAAAAAAGAAGAAATAAATACGAAAGATATTAAAGAAATGAAAACAGCACTTGCAGGTTGATATTGCTTTAAATGAAACATATTATAATGCTTAATTATCAATAATAATACCAAATTTTATATAGAAGTAAGGAGCATGCACTGATTACAGTGTGCTGCCACACCCACCACACGACAAACCACCTCAGGGATGAGAACCTGAGTGCAGCTATGCAGTGGGCGATACCTCAGCAACACATCAGTCCAAATGGACCAGTGTGAGTTTTTCCGGTGGCTGGAACGCCAATCCTGGCACCAGCCCCCAAGCTTTTCCCTGTAAGTTGGAAGATCTCCTTATAGGGCTGGATGTAGATTAATATCATACCCAGGATGAAGCAATTGCAGGTTAAGGACCTTGCTCATGGGTCCAATGGAGTAGAATCACTCTGGGCATTCACGGGATTGGAACCAGCAACCTTCCCGTTCCTGGTGCAGATACCTAGCCTCACAACCACCACTCCACCCAAACAATATATTATATATATATATATTGTTATTTATATATTATTTAATATATTGTATATTAAAGGGAGAGTTGGGCTGTATTGAATATAAAATGTATATTAAATGGGATAATGTTGAGCTGTTAAAGAATTCTAACATTAGATCCATAGAGAGGACAGTCATAGACTGATATGTAGCCTAAAGATTACTACTGACTAGGGCTCCACTATATAGTTAATGGAAGTAATGGACAGAAACAATACATTTTGAGTAAGACTGATTATTCAATTCATTCGTCTCCTCAAATAAACAGACCTTGGTACTTAAATTAAATTGTGCCCACTCCCCCCAATCTCAAAATTTCTCCAAAGCCATAGAGAGGGTTCGTCCAATCTTTTTGACTTCACGGACCGGACAGCAGTTGCCATATTTCTGACGGACCGGTGGGGGAGGAGCGCTACAGAGCTGATAGTAATCTACTACCACTGTCATATTAAGCTAAATAAAGCCTACTAAGGGCAAAATTCAACCTTAAACAGTATACGATACAAACGAAAATCAATGCTAACTCACCATCAATGCCAGCCTTGAGTCTATTTTCCGGAGAGAAGGTCTCTCCATTATCTTCACTGGCCGTGGGTCTTTTTTCAGCAGCCCCGGTAAAAAAAGGAAGCTTGTTAATGTTTCTTCATTTTCTCATTCATTTTTCCTCTCACTAGCTCTTCATCTTCTATAAATGATCGTGGACCTTGCACTCGCAGAGGTGACAACACAATTAAAATGTTCTCATTGTATATTTAATCTTTAATAAAGTGAAATGGGTTTATTGAACATTTTACTTCTAAATTTATATAACTTTACTTGTGATATGTAATGTACTTTCATATTTCCAAGAAACACAACACAACTGCACGTGGCGCAGTGGTTAGCGCTGCTGCCTCACAGCAGGGAGGTCCTGGGTTCAGTCCCGTGTCCTTTCTGTGTGGAGTTCGCACACTCTCCCTGTGTTTTGGTTAGTTTGTCTGGGGGCTCCGGTTTCCTCCCACAGTCCAAAAGCTTGGAGGATAGGCTGATTGGTAAGTCTAAACTTTCCCTGTGAATGGTTCCTGCCTGCACCCTTGTTCCTGGGATAGGCTCCAGTGGGGATTAAGTGCTTTCAGAAAATGAATGGATGGACAGCACAATTGAGTATGCCTACATTTATCTTTCCCTTCGCTTCCTACGGGTTGTCCCGGGCCGGGGGTTGAGAACCCCCCACCCCCCGGGCTAAGCCTCTGTGCTTGTGATCGGAAGGTTGCCGGTTCGAGCCTGGCCTCAGCACGTCTGCAGGTCTTTGAGTAGGGCCCTTAACCTTCAGTTCCCTGGGCGCTGCTATAGGTGGCTGCCCTTCACAACTAGCTTGCTCTGACCTACGGAGAGCAAGCCGGGGGAGGCATTAAGAGAATTTCCCCACAAGTATCAATAATAATAAATAGAAAGTTTATTCCACTTCAATTTCCTGTGCTAATGCTGCGCCTTGCACAGTGAACGGCAGGCATCTAAATCACCACATCAAGAAAACAAAAAACACATGATGTCGAGATTACTTTTGTTATGACATGGTCACAAGAAAAATATCTCGAGTAAAATAAGTCGTGATCTCGAGATAACGGGAAGAAAACAATAATGATTAATATTCTATCTGGTCTTCCGTAATAATTAAATTGACCATAGTGTGTGATTGTACTGTAATTTCTTACACACGGATCTGTCTTTAGTAACGATCACGCATTTTAAGAAATATTACATTTGCTGATTCTACTTATAATATAGAATTATTTGTGATATCCGTTCATCTGTTTTCCCGAAGTGGTAATTAAGTACCACGTCGCGATTATCCTGGAGCTTCAGGTAAAAAGGTGGGGTACGTCCAGTTGAACTCCTGGACCTCCGGCTCAGACCAGTCTACGATCTACCACCTGAAATGCAACACCAAATATAATTCAAACTTAAAAATGTTATAAATTACGATTTTATTTTATTTTAATTGTGCTCTTGATGGCTGTTTACTAACATCCACCCCTTTCAAATCACATATTGGCCTAGCGGGAGGCGTCTCATGAAAAACATACTCTGTATCATGTTTGTTTATATTAATTTTGTCAAACGGAGCATAAATATTATCGATTATCAAGAATACTCAGAATATCTTCAGTCCTTATTGGTTGGCAGATCTAATGAATATTTAATTACTTTCGCCCTTGCGTATCAAAGGGACGCAATAGACGTCCGACGTTTGTCAAGTATCGCCCCCTTGTGGTGAGCGACTGAAACGCCACTCGACTTTCCATTCGCAGGCGCACTCTAGGTCTCCTCGGTAAATTTTTTTTATTACATTTTTTACATCCAGTATGGCGATGCACACTAAAGCTACTCCACCTCAGATTCCTGATACGCGTCGGGAGCTCACGGAACTGGTGAAGAGGAAACAGGAGCTTGCGGTAAAAAAGCCCGCCGACATCTCGTAGCTTACGAACGTTAGCCGGAGCAAGCTGGAGGCCTCCGCTGATGAAACGGCGGAAGCGTCAGTAGCGTAACTTCGCGTCTTCGGGCCAATTGCCCGGGTAGTAGAAAACTGCGTAGAGCGCCTTCGTGAATAATTCTCCGGCGCAGGCGCCAGGGACCCGGCCGACGGGGAACGAGGGAGCTCTCGCCCGGCATGCCGTCTTTAGGAAAGACCGGTGCGTGTACGACTCGCAGCGGCCTAGCGCCGCTCTCGTGGTAGCCCGCTAAATGCCGTGCCTAATGGTCAGTTCTTAGCTCGTATTTAACATTTCTGACGTATTTATATTCTACAATAAAGGCTGGCGTATAGTGCTTCACGTGTACAAAAGCAGTGCAGCCGAGAAATGCAGTGTGAATCTGACCGGCATGAAAACTGAGTAGCACCTCGTGAGGGATTCCGTGCCCCTTACTCTATCAGAGATTTTAATGACCACGTCGGTTTATGCGTTCATTACAGGAGACCCTCGCCAACCTTGAGAGGCAGATCTATGCTTTTGAGGGAAGTTACTTGGAAGACACTCAGATGTATGGGAACATCATCCGAGGATGGGACCGTTACCTCACCAACCAGAAGTAAGGCTTCTGTCATTAGGCTCA
This sequence comes from Mormyrops attenuatus, assembly GCA_026777985.1. Taxonomy (NCBI): domain Eukaryota; kingdom Metazoa; phylum Chordata; class Actinopteri; order Osteoglossiformes; family Mormyridae; genus Mormyrops; species Mormyrops attenuatus. The sequence goes on along the minus strand of JAODKC010000137.1, from coordinate 23,509,249 downwards.
CTTGTATGGGCAACATGTTGAAAGCGAACATGTTTCATGCTGACCGTGTGTCCTCTCACCCAGGAACTCAAACAGCAAGAACGATCGGAGGAACCGCAAGTTCAAGGAAGCCGAACGGCTGTTCAGCAAATCCTCCGTCACCTCTGTGGCGGTGGGTGGGCCCGCTCTGCTCATTTGGTCACCACACCGCAAATTAAAGCGTGGCCATTTTGTGTGTCCCTAAGGTTTCCCAAAGATCTCTCCTGTCTTTTTTTGTTTGATTTTGCAGGCTGTCAGTGCTTTGGGGGGCATACAGGATCAGCTTATAGAGAAGCGTGAGTGTTGGTGTTCTGCTGCCTGTGTGGGCGGGTGGGGGGGGGGTTCAATCACAGACCGCCGACTGACCTCCACTACACCACCTCCCCCTTTCACAGGTGAGCCAGGGAGCGGGACAGAGAGTGACAACTCGCCGGACTTTCAGAACCAGGAGAACGAGCCAAGCCAAGAGGACACAGAGGATGTGGATGGGGCGATGCAGGGTGTCAAGCCGCAGAAGGCGGCCTCGTCTTCTGCAGGGAGCCATCATGGCAGCCACAAGAAACGGAAAAACAAGAACCGGCACAGGTACCCCTCTCCACAGCCTTGATCCTCCCCCCCACCCTGCCACCTGGAATTTATAGGTCAGGTTGGATATTTGGCTGTTTATGTTCTTCCAGTTTATTTCTCTTGTTCTTTATTTGGTAACAATTTCAAACCAGTTTTTGGGTTTGAGAATTTGTTCTGTAGCTGAATTAATTTTTTGTTGTTCTGTCGTCAGTTGATCTTGTTTTATTTTCCCTTATAGTGGATTTGGGTAAGTTTATAGGGGGCAGCAGTTGTTTGGGTCTGTGTTACTGCCAAAGTACTACAAACCTGTTGACTAGTCATTTGTCCTTTCCACCTCCATCTCTGGTCTCTAACTTCCCAAATTTTTGCCAACCCGAACATCCACCATGCACCAGAGAACAATTGATTTTTTTCTTTCAATTTGGAAGAAGGAAAAAAAGACTGCATTTGCATTTAAAATGCCAAAAAGTAAATGACACTGAATTTCTCAGAAGTCAGGTATGATTACATTAGAAAGAATAGTAAGTAATGATTTCACTGGTGACATTCCCAAATAAGACCTCAGGCGGTTCTTGTTTAATGTGTAGAAGTGCCTGGTTCTGATGGGGGGAGATCTGAAGGCTCTTCTCAGGACGGGGTGTCTGTACCCAGTGTCTGAAATAAAATAAATTTCCACAATGTTCACAGCAGCCTGTGTCGCCTGTTAAATCCTTTCAGTGGTTTTGCAAAGTTTATTTCTGCATGACCATTTAAATGTGGTTTTCAAATGTTTATATAGTGTTCCGTAATTGAGCCCTTCTGCAGCTGACCTCTTAACATCCCTCACACACACATACACACACACTCATCCACACGTAGGAGAATCCAGAGACCGTCCTGTGTGCCGTTTGTAGTGCTTTGTGCTGTAGCCTTGTTACAGTGCTGCAGTTGCCGTTCGCGGCTGTTGTATTAATTTGTGCTGATCTCTTCCCCCCCCACTCCCACTCCCCCCCCCCTTCCCTTAACTCTGCTATCAGCCCGATTTTTGACTATGACTTTGAGTAAGTTCTGAATTTGAATTCCATTCTCGTGCTGTGTCATGTGGCTTCCTCCATCGCCTCCATCTGCCCTGCCCTTCGCCTCCCTAGCATAGTTCCACACCCCGCTCGCCGCTCCCGCGTGACTGCGTACAGCGCCTCAGACCCTCGGCCTTTTCTCTTAAGCGTTGGCTACAGATTGGGGGTGGCGGCCAAGTTTCCGAATGGCACTGTGGAGTGCCGTCGGCTGCGGGTTGAAGCAGCCAGTAAGGAGTTGAACCGGTCAGTGATTGACAGCACATGGTCCCACCCGCAGTGGGTTTTCTGAGCCTCACTGTGCCCTCACTAATGCAGGCCCGGGTGACTGCCTGTTTGTCTCCTTGAGATAACATTTGAATCCTGGGAGAAGACGAACTGTCCTAAAGTTAAAATTCTACAGAATTTTGAACAACGTTTAAGACAAAAGGCTTACCCCTGGTCGTTCCACGTTACTGATCCGTTGTCCGTTTCCGAGGCATGGTTTCCATTAGCAACGATGCGGGCCTCTGCTTTTTTCCCTCTACCCACACTTCTCCTCTTCCTGCCACGATAGTTTATGGAGATGTGGGTAGGGGAAAAACGCAGATCTTCTTGTCACTCTGGGGCTTCCATTAAGTGTACCCAAAGACTTGGCGGTGTGTTCTGTGGCCCGTGCCAATGCTTGCGGGCACCATGGCAACCGACAGGAAGCCTTGCTTTCGTCCGTCTTTTTTAATAAATAATTTTTACTCCCTCATGGAGCAGCTTAACAGCTTTTCTGTTTCCCATTCTGTTGTAGAATTGACCTGAAGATGAACAAAAAACCAAGACCTGTAAGTTTATCGGTGAATGGGATTCACCCGTATATCTTTAAATCTGTTTAAATGTGAATTGATGCCACTGTTCACATTTCTGACATATTAGCGTTACATATTAACCTCGGAGGGTGGTTTTCCCAAAGTGGAGAAAGGTGGGTTAATGAAGAATGTACCTACTTATCATTAGTAGGTAGTTGCTGTAATGATAAATCCAGACTGATTAGCCCATTACCTGTCAGAATAATGGAGTCATTAACACTCTCACTGCACAAAACAGCAGCTTTAGCTGAGCTTCTTATACATTTATACAATCAAATATCAAATTCTATTTGTTATATCAAAGGTAACATGACCAATTACGAGAATACAGCAAGATTTGTAAACAGGGAACTGTTCCCTTGTCTTGACTCGTCACAGCTTAATCTGAGAGGTCAGTTTTTGATGAGGGTTGGCGTCTGTTAAAGGGGATGGTAGGTGATGCCGGCCTCCATGCGGACGGTGGTTTGTGAAGCTGGACCGGACACAGGTGGATGTACTGTTGCTGGCATGTCACACAGCATTTCAGACCCGTAACCATCGTCAGGGTTCTTCAAAAGCGGGTCGAATTCAGAAGCTTCAGCTAGATAGGGCAGTTGCAGTAAATGTTAGGCCCACTTTGTGAAGCACTATCCCCAAGCATCAGTGACAATTTTAAGCATAAAGTCACCAGTTCCAGCCTCGGTGACCTGAAAACAGCCCAGCTGAGCAACACCTAAATTCTCATTTTGTCTCCCATGAAACCTGCAGGAGTACTAGGCCCGCTGGCGACCCAGTAGTCTGCTCTGGAGCAGTGTGAGGATGAGTGGGCCAGAGGGGCAAGGGATCCTGTCCCCACCCAGAGTCAAATGGAAAATGACAAAGTTGGTAGATGCCATTTGCCCCTGCTCTTTGGAATCCCACCTAGATACTTAAGAAGGCGACTTTCCCCCACCCCCCAGAGATTTAAACATGCCCCTCACAGATGTCACTGTGTCCCAACTTAGTTTGACTGCTGGTGCCCGAGTGTAACCCCTAGGCTGAGCGTCCGCTTGGGCGCTGTCATTAGCCTCTCCCAGCATATGGCAGGAATGTCTGCACGCGCCTCGTCTGTTCTGTGACATTGATAACCTTGTACAGCCTTTTTTTCTCTTTCTTGATGTGATTAATGGTCTTTTAATGTGTTTTTTTTTTTAAAAAAAGAAATCTGGCCTTGTAGTTGCCCGATGACTAGGTTTTTTTTTAAAGTTTGTTTTGTAAATGTGAGATTTGTAAGAAACAAAATAAAATATGTAAATGCCTAGCTATTGTGTGTCACGGCTGATTAATTCCATGGTCTTTTTTTGTGGGGGTAGTTTTAACTGGCAGAAGGGCAGTGAAGATTGCAATTTTCTAACATTTTCCAAATATACTAGTTCATTTTAAGAGAATTTAAATGAGCTAAAGTGGATTAAAAAATTAACATTTCCAGTTCGAGGTTTTACACAAGACTGTACAAGGCTCTGCCTGGCATTTTTCTTTGGGCAAAGCCTGCCCCATTGATGGGGGTTTAGTATTTTAAAGATGCTATGTTTAAAGGCCTTTCAGAAGGGTAATGTAAAATGAGCCCTTCTGGCATTTGCCCTTTAACTTCTTTGTTATTAGTGCTGGAAATGTCTGTAACATCTGCGACACCTGCAAAGTTTGACGATCGTAACTGGGGAAACGCCATTGATCATCTTGATGACAGCTGGACCAACCCAGAACACTGATCTTTATTTGGTGACACAAGGTCCAGGTACCCAAACTTTACACTTGGGTTTAAATGAAGAGGGAGGGAAGGTGCTCGGTAATTGGGAAACACGGTGCTGTTCAGATTCCTGATGGCAGGGTCTCTGCTATGAGGCTATATCTGCTGCTCTTATGGCTGTGCTTGGCGCTGGCCCAGTATGCCTGTGGCTGTTAGGAAACTGGTACATTTTGGTGGGTTACTTTTAACCCAAAGGCATGTTCCTCTTTAGCTTTGGGTCTTGTGCCCTTGCAGCGTATCATGCTGTCAACCTGTGATTTACCGGACTCTTCCTGTTTAGTTCCGAATCGCTGCAGTGTAGGAGTGAAATCCGTCCGCAGGTTAAACCGCTCGAGCTTGGCGGCACAGTTTGTGGCTGGTGAAACATTCCTGGTTCTTGGAAAACATTGAGTTCAGTTGCCTGAAGTGGACATCCCCTGGTGGCTCACTGACGTCGGCACTCATTCGGTTGGGCTGGATGTGTGTCTTGGTGGGCGGTCGGTGTGACTCGATCATTGTATGGTCACTGCTTTGTTAGTCATTCAGTTCAATTTATATACCACCTTTTACAACAGAGTTTCTCCAAGGTGTCTTGTGATGTATTTTAACATAATTAAGACAGAGGGCCCTATTTTCCACTGGCACAGAGCAGGACGCATGTCAAAATAGCAAATTATTTTCCACCATCTTTCCGCTCATAGGAGTGGTGTTTTTTAAATGAGGCTGGGTGTATTGTGTATTGTTGGCACGTTGCTATTTTAAGGCAGCACAATGTTATTGCACTTTCGACCAGCATAAACCACCTCTAAAGTCAGTGGGGCGTTGTTAAATGGTATTTTAGCGGTGCATTCTAGACGTTTGTTATGGGGCAGGTTATGCCCTTAAAGTGTTTTGTTATTTGGTTTCATCTAAATACGTTTTATTACACGGTACATCTGGTCGTTTCACGTAATCATACAGTTCAATGAAACACCAAAAGAAAAACAATAGGGCTAAATATTAAATGAGTAACAAACTATCATTAAAAAACCTTTCGAGTTCATTATCAGAATTAAGCACGTTTGGATTGCTGAAAATGCGTTTCATATATTTAGGTATATTTAGGAACATTGCAATACATCCCCTTAGAAGGTCGCACGTTCTTTGTGGCATGTTGTATGCTGCGTAACATTGCCATGCGTGATGGATGTCTGTTGGATATAAATGAGCACATATTAGAGGACTTTAGAAAGTGTGATGCTGAACTGCGTGTGCTGCTGCCAACAAAGGAGTGTACGGCTGCAGCGGCAGCGCGGCCAAGGAGGGGGATCAGCCGGCAAAACAGCTGAATCATCTGTAGCCTGGTAAGGAATCTATATTGTAAGAGCAGAAAAATATCAGCCCTATTGCCTTTTAGTAATAAAACTCCTTGAAACTGTAGGTTGTTCTGTTTGAACAAAGACTGCATTTTACTACTACTGTGGAGTTCTTCAAGTTCCTGGGTATCACCATTTCCCAGGACCTGAAGTGGGAGACCAACATCTCCTCCATC
>JAODKC010000137.1:23369105-23396046 GCA_026777985.1 Mormyrops attenuatus | reverse complement strand
CCCCCCCCCCCCCCCCCCCCCCCCCCCCCCCCCCCCCCCCCCCCGCCCCCCCCCCGCCGCCCCCCGACCGCCCTCCCAGGGGGTTGAGACTGAAATGTTACTGTGCCAAGTCCTATGTAGGAGATGGAATTGAACTCTTTGGCTACAAACAATGTAAAAACTGGCAACAAGCATACAGAAGATACAGTCATGAAGACTGCTACACAGCAGTGAAGAAAAACTAATAATAATAATAATATTCAAGACACCTTTCTAATACTGAAAGTGATTGCTGCCCAAACATGTGTTACAGACACAATCATACAAATATGAAAAGAGCAGAAAATGCTTTCTTTCAGAGGGACATCACCAGCGTTACTCAGTAATGCGTTACTGTAATATTACTACTTGCCCCGGTGACGAGTAGTGTAAGGGATTACAATTTCCAAAACAGTAATAATATTACAATTACTAATTCAACTAATACTACGAAACCAGAACGTAGGTAAGCTGTTTTATTATGACGATCACCCACGACAGATCAGGACAGTGCTACCTTTGTCCCGGCAGCGAAAACGGTTTAAACAGCAAAAAATATAATGTCGAATTTATTAAAACATCTGACGCGGCAGCATAGCAGCATTATGACATGTGGTGCTGACTGGGGATTACGATTAATGTCAGACGGGCCAGCAGTCTGGACATGATATCCTTAATGTGAAGCAACGTTTAATGTTCTGTAAATGTTTGGTAAAACCGTTACACTCCTTTCTAAGGTGAGAATTCTCCAGCTAAAAAGTCGGGAGAGACTAGTACTTCATATATTTATCATTTTTCATACAGGCTCCAGTGTTTGGGGTTAAGCTGTTTGATCCTTGACTCCTTCTGTACGACGTTAATTGTTTCAATGAAGTGGATTCATTTTTAAAAGAAGCTAGCTGTATGACCCTGTTTTGGGGGATTTGGGATCGAAAATAATATAGTAACACAATGAGTACCAAGATAGTAAATAATAAGTAAAGTAATACTAGTACTTATAAAATGAGTAATAAGTAAAAAGTAATTTATTACTCTTCCTGAGTAACTTGCCCAACAGTGGACATCACTCCACGTGCAAACCAACTTGCGATAATCCGATGTGTGCTATTTTGATTCGTCCCCAGGCTCATTTTGATTTGCATGCCGGCCACGCGACGAGTTACGGCTGAGGAGGACAGACTGGAGCCTGGCTGCAGGGTCATGGCGAGTGAGCAGCATGCTAATTAAGATGCGGCGCGCACCAGGGCCTCTCAGTTAGCCCTTTTGCCACGCGCAGCCGTGGCATATGGCCTGCCGTCGGTTACTTTTAGTCCCTGCTGACAGCCGGCTTCCGCTTGTCACGTGAGGCAATAGCTGAAGATGCGGGGTGGGGGGGGGGGGTACTCACATGGCGCCAGCGTGTCTCTCACATTTCTGCGCCTTGTGGCAGATCTTGAGTCTTATACTCTGTAGAGAGGAAACACGCAACATCTGCAACCAATAACATGTAAGTGTCTGTTTACATCTCCTGCGGCATCACTGACTACCTTGTTCCCGCTGCTTATGGTCTGTTATGGTCATTCTTTATAAACCAGTAAATGGCGTCAATGCGCGGTGACGGTCATTGTGGAGAGAAGTAGAGATGATAGTTTTATGCACTTAAGGATGAAACCCAGGACACGACTTGCAGAGAAAGGCACGAGGGCACTCTGGATGGAAGGCCTGGGGGGTATTCCACAAAGCAGGATTTATTGTTTAGCAGGATAACTTGTTGGATTTAAGGTAGTCTGAGCTGGATGGACTTTTTCTTTGTTCTCTACATTTAGCCCAGGCTACCTTAAATCCAACAAGTAATCCAGCTAAACAAGAAATCCTGCTTTGTGAAACAGGCCCGTACTCACATGTCCTAGAAAGGCGGTGTATATACTGCTGATGGATATGTATCTGCTCCATGTGGCCAGAACCAGGCTTTTCAATGGCAGAGACACTTTTAGAGTATGATCCTACGCTGTCTGTTCCATATGTGGCAGAAGGGGGTCTGCTAATTAAGGAACTGGACTTGCAGAAGGCAATAAACTCAAACCACTGATGTTTGACTACAACATGGTTGACCAGAGCCCACCTGCATGTTCTCCTCGATGAAGCTCATCTTCAGAAGGTCAGCTGCAGACGGCCTCACCGCCGGGTCCTTGCTGAGCATCCTGGGCAGACACAGGGGCGGCAGTCCCGTCGTGTCAGCTACTCCCTGATACCAGCGTCGCCATGGGTACTGACAGCCTCCTGACACTACAGTATATGTATCTTCAAAACCAGATCAAACATGCTGGAATTTGACTCTTTCCACACAAACATACTGCTGGAGTAATTTGGATTAACTAAATTGATTGAAATTTCAGCAGTAGGTTGTGCTGAAGTGTTTGAGGTACGTTTATATAAATATAAATATGAATATGAATAAAAAATGAACACCACTGACGACCCACTTTTGCGAGGGTAGACAAATAGCCGGCTCAGGGACGTCATTTTGCACACCGCCTTGCACTGAGCTGTTATTTTCACACTTTGACGGCCTTCCTGTTACCTTTAACGAGGCTGCTCATTCTCCACTGACCTCCCTCATTAGCAAGGTGTTTGTGGCTGACTGGATGTTTTTTGTTTACTGCATTGTTCTCTATGAACTCTGCACACAGTACTGTGTGAAAATCCCAGAGGGTGGCTGTTTTTAAGTTGTTGGAACTACCGTATCTGGCACCAACAATCACACCCCCTTCAAAATCGCTTATATCAGGGAATCTAACACTCAGCCTGATGGTAAGTAAAGCTCTTGACCCTGCCTGTATGCTGTATACATTGTGTTGCAGCCAAACTGCCTTTAGTCTGCTTTTCATGCTACCACACAGAAGTCATAACTCCCAGTGGGGGGGGGGGGTTGAAACTTACCCCTCCAGAATGGCACCAAGCTCTTTGGAGTAGCTCTGGGGGAGGGACGGGACAGGACCCTCCAAGATCTTCATCACCACAGACAGAAAGCTGTGGCCCTTAAAGGCTCGTTCCAGGCTGCACATCTCATATAGGACGCAACCCAGGGACCTGAATATGACATCATCAGGAGGCGCCCATTCATAGGCCAAATCTCACACAGGCCAGACAGTCATTTCGAAAGTTCTGTGGTCTCAAACACCCTCCCTGTATGTGAATACACACTCTCTGAAATGGGTCACCCATAAATTCCCGTGTTTGACCATTTCCAAACGTATTTGTAGAGGATATACTCATTCATGCATTTTATCCAGTTACCACACCCTTGAACAAAGAACTTCCGTAAATATACTGTATGTCATATAATTAGAACTGTCCCACTGAGACTGAGTAACAGATTATGCAGATAAGTACGACAGGCTTATCTGAGACTTTTACAGTGAATAAAAGGATCCTCAGACCATCAGAGATATGGGTAGGTGCTCCAATCTGCCCACCCTACTCATGCACACCGTCACAATACAGGTTTTCTGCACCATGGTACTAAAAATATCTCCATACAGGTAACCTTGACAAAGACAAAGAGTGAGGATACGGTATCAGACAAGTGAGGCTGGCGGCACGAGCTACTGGAGCCGTTTGGAATGAGACACGGGAAGTCAGACAGAAATACTGTCCATTGGACGGCCGTAGCGGTCTAGGATGTGCAAGGAGGCTGCGGCGCCCCCTTCAGAAACATGTGAGATGAAAGCAAGCCTCCACTCCTACAGGAGATCTCCAACAACAGAGTGAAAACACAGAAGCTCAAATTACATTCACTTCTGCAGGTTCCACTCGCATCATACCCAGAAACAACAGACTGATAATCAGGTTCCCTAGTTAATGATCACAGAGACAGCTGGTCATTATGGATGTTAGCAACACCTCTGGCCACACAGCAGAGAGACGGCCAGCCTATGTAAACACGCAGCCTGTGACCCCTTGTCAGCGTAAACCTCAAGCTGTGCGGCAAAGCTGCAAACGGGGCTGGACTTCACGAACTCCCCCAGCATTGTGATCATTTCTGGCTGCAAGTCACCTGGCCAGATCATTTGAGTGTCAGTAGCTTAATGCAGTGTTTCCCAACCCAGTCCTCTGGGAACCCCAGACAGTCCACGTTTTTGCTCCCTCCCAGCTCCCAGCCAATCAGAAACACCGAATACCTGGTACAGGTGCGCTGGGAGCTGAGAGGAAGCAAAAACGTGGACTGTCCGGGGTTCCCCAAGGACTGGGCTAGATCCATAATAATAAAATTAAATTATCAATAAAATAAAGCAGTTAGCTTTATGGAGTTGGGGAAAAAAGAAAATAATCATAACAATGTAAAGAAAAGTTGGGTGCAATGATTAGGGTTTGCGGTGCCATGCTCAGGGCCGGTGAGACAGAGGGCTCATCAACGAGCCGTCCACGCTTCCACAGTCAGGAACAGGCGGCCACATGGCACTCAAAGGCACGCACTTAGAGAGGGAGAGCCGGGGGACTTGATGGGAATTCATTTGGGTCGCCCCCCGACCCAGATCCACACGGAGACGCAATGCACATACACTCTGGGCTGCTGTAAATACCAGCGTGCGACTGCGGGTCCCAGGCAGTCACTGCTGACCTCTATTACCGGTGGCATCTCTGCAGAGCAGGAAGGCCTGCTAAGGGAGACCCCAGGCCAGTGTGCATGGAACGAGCTGCGGGTTTCGCATCGGAATCCTTAATTGATATGAAGCTGCTGAAGTGCTCAGGGGAGCCAAAGGAACCCTTAGCAGGAAGTGTCTACATTTCCTGTCAAAACCGGAATCTTCCGGACGGCTCCGAGGGTCCCTTCACTGCCACTCCAACGTGCTCCTACATCACATGTTCATTTTGCCTTAACTTCTCTTGGAGAAGTTGCTTGCAAACATGTGACAACGTGATGCAGCACCAGGTCCAGGTTCATGTTCACGCCCTGTCTTCACCATTCCAGCCATAAGCACCCTGATCGTTTATCATCCACATGCTGGCTTTGATGCTGAAGGAGCAAGTGTCTGGACATAGCACCAATCTCCTCTTTATCCTTTTCTTCATCCATGGCCTAAATGTGTAGTATGATGGACACATTAAGGAAACTTCCTGACTTCACACGCCAACACATCAGGAGTGGCTTTTGAGAAACCTTATGGCAACTGATCTGATTCCCGTTGACTCCCAGCTCCCAAAACACAAGCATACATGATAAGCAATTGAATGAACCTTCTTCAAGGGCTGCTTTGAGGATTGGCAACTACTATCTTCCAGTCCTATGGCAATTTCCTTTATCACTACACCCCCAACGAACACATGCTTACCAGATGTCTGACTTGGAGTTGTAACCCTGATGGCTGAGCACCTCTGGACTCATGTAGAAAGGTGTGCCGGTGAAGGTGGTGGCCAGGTCACATGACCCATTGAGGAGGCGGGAAACTCCAAAGTCACCTTACCAGGAGATGTGGTCACAGGTGAAGATGCACAGATACATTAAACACATTTTATTGGTTCACTGAGAAGCATACTTATACATTTCTATAGTAACAAAAATACACAATAAATATTAGGTAAGGAAATGAAAGTGTACAAACTTTGTTGACATGGATAGATGAGTAACTGTGGTAATGGATTACCCATGGGACACCCCCATATTGTGTATAAAGACCCATTCCTGCTGGATCCCTAGGGATCTACTTACCTATTTTAACAATGTTCTTCTTTAGAAAAATGTTTTTGGCCTTGAGATCCCTGTGAAGGATTTTCCTGGGATACAAAAGGAAGATGGATTCTCTGTGTCGGTTTAATCATCTGCAATCTGCTGTTTTTCTTTTATCGTAGCTAAATAAATGGGGCGTTTGAATATAACACCTGGGCCCATCGTGCAAAATAGGTCATTTGTTTAATGCTGCTGCTGCCCCCCAGGAGGATGATTTTGGGGTGAGCCCTGTCCTTAACAAAGCTTTCATTACAGAGTAGTAATTAAAAGGTACTGTATGTCACCAACAGCCCAGAGCAGACCATGGGGCTGTGCTCTAAATGGGTTTAGCTCAATGAAATAGCTAACACTGATGTACAGTATATCTGGAACCTATGTTGACACAGCAAAGGTTCCTAGGGGGATCCATTAAGGTATAGTACAGGAAATGACCCTGGTTTTCTGCCCCGATAATTGTGGAATCTTTGAACAGGTGTCTGGTTACCAGAAGACGCACCCACCTCTGGTGCATGTAGTGGACGCCCAGCAGCAGCTGAACGAGCCACTCTGCAACCTGGCTCTCAGGCAGGCTCGCCCCTGCCTGGCGGAGCTCTTCCAGCCTGCAGTCCAGATCCCCATCCTGCAGTCACAACAAGCACCGGCAAGTAGGCTGCTGTCCGAAGCGGCTCTTGGCAGCATTACCATTAGCAGCTGCTCCACCCCGGCAGCGCTGCTGCCCCCAACAGCCACACTGCGCGCTCTAGAGGCTAGAGTTAGAACAACACGCTGTCATGTGGTGACAGGGAGGCGAGGGTAAGAAGACTGGCTGGAAGGGTGGTTTCATTATGGGGGAGCAAAGCAAACCCCCATTTAGAGGGAATCCAGAGGGGTTACTGAACTCCAGTAAGAACTGTGCAGTGCCAGTGTTCGGCACACACCCCCCGTTCCTCCACTTGCTTGTATACAGCCGTATGTTTATCACAATCTGCTGGATCGGATCCAGGCAATTACTGGGTCTCTCTGTGTTTCACGCTTCAGTCATCTAGAATCTCCCAGCTTGTTTCATACATAGATTCCACTGTGGCACTGCTTGTAAGCATGGCATTTTCAGAGGCATCATGGGTAATGGTGACAGTAAGCTAGGGGGGTGTGGCTCAGTGGCTTTATGGATCTGTGCCCATGTCGGGAAGTTTGTAGGTTTGAATCCTGCCATCTGAATAATCATGACACGGTTGAGCAAGGCCATTAACCCCAACTGCTTAAAGGGTGCGGGATGCCGGCTGACCCTGACCTTTGACCCCAAGCTTTCCTCGTATTTTACTCTGAACAGAAGCAGAGCCAGAACATTGTCAGTGGGTTGGCCAGGGTGGGACCAGAGGTCAGACCACAGGTGGCACATAAATCTAAATATGAACATAAGGCATATAGAAAATAAGGGGATATTTAAGGTGCCTAGACGCTATAACTCCACATTGTTTATAATACAGGCAGTGGTGGAATCATCAAATACACATTTAATATTTCAGTTTCTTGCAGTTAAGGTAAGAAGCTTACGGTAAGTACAGGATTCCCAGACTGCTGCATTACTCCTGTTCTGACAGAATGTTTAGCTCAGTAGCACCGTGATCTCATTCTTTCTCAGTTTATCATCAGGGACACAGAGAAATAGTTAGAGAATAAAAGGGGCTTTTTTAGTCAGAGTCTGATTTAACCACAATGTAAATACAATGGGGGGCGAATGGGGTGGTCAGGTTTCAGTCTGGGAGGCACGGTCACCCCTTGGCACCCCCCAGGTCTGCATACGAGTGCAGTCCTTTCTCACAGCACCCAATGTACGGGGCGCAGAGCACAATAGGTAACATAGCGTTGCTGGACATATAACCTCCCCAAATTTATTTTCACATAGATTAACTTTTTTAAACATTTTGGTCTTATGTGCGTATCATCATAAGTCATATAGGCTGTAAGTCTGGGACAGTCTGTCAATAAATGTGACGTCAACATATTTAATGGCCAAACTCACTGTGTCATCCAGTTACAATATTTTTGATCATTTATGTAGTTGATTAAAATGGAGCACGTTTTAAAATGACCGTTTCCCCAAGCATTTAGGTATATTACCTTATTTCATTTCTAGATTTCTGTGGGCAATGAATCATGATTTGTACTGCTAATTAACTGGAAATTGCAGTGATTGATGCAGAGGAATGAATTGGTATGAAAGCCAGAAGACACGCGGTCCATAGGGGGCTCGGTCCAAGATTGAGCTGTTCTGCTCTGTGACGGGTGTCTGAGTGCCCCATTGTCTGAAGGGCTTACTGCATTTCCCTCCCTATTGTCATCAGAGGCGTCCACCAGCTCCCTCAACTTCATGCTTACTGCGTAATGACAGCTTAGGCTGGTGGGAGTGGGGGGGGGCAATGCGGGGCTGTCTGGGTGAGTTTGAACCCAAGGGCACCATAAAAACATCTACCGCACCCCCATGGTTGGAGCTACCCCACCCATCTTGAGTCAATACTGCACAGTATTGATCTCCGTTGTACCCGTCTGTCATTATACCTTTGTGTGTCAGTCACATAAAAGCACAATATATTAAACCAGGAGAATCCAGCATACACTGATACATGTAACCAGTGATCAGCTGATTAAAGAACAGATTAAACAATTTTGCTATTAAAATTCCATGTAGGACTGAATGATCACATCATTCATAAGCAAAGAAGGTGACCTGCATGGATACTAGCACATTTAACGAGCCCATTCATTCATGGGAACTGCATCCAGGGCCTTCAACTGTAAATGCTTTATGAACTTCAAGTGAAGTGAAAAGTTGTCATTATTAACACACAACAACAAAATGTGTCCTCTGCATGTAACCCATATGTGACTTAGCAGGGGGCAGCTAATTAGCTAATTAGCTAAACACTAGCTGAGAAACTCAAGTGACTCCAGGTGAGTAGCGTTTTGTTGTAAACAATGACTTTCCAGCGTTCCTGAGTCTCCTGCTGAAGCATGACACTCCTAGATCTGTGTCTCCTGGCTACCCAGCAGCCCAAAACACAACTGCAATGGGCCAATCAATCCCTTAATTGATTAAACATATTTCTTTTCCACAATAGGCTGTTGAGGTATAACGGGGTGAAGAGGCTGCATGTAGATTACATTCCAATTCGCTCAAGGTACAATTACCAGACATGCCTTTGTGAAGAGCCGTTAAATGAATCGTATTCGATTCACTAACTTTGGCTCATGAAGGCCCATTTTATCCTTTTACTTTTCTTTCATTTCCGGTTTGAGATTATGACTCCATGTCATCCCTGCACTCCGCATCCCACAGGAATATAAATCTATTTCGCTGGCATTCTCAGTCGAGTCCCTCCACATGTCTGTCCCATGGGAACTAAAATCTATTTCACTGGTGCCAGACCATTGCAGAGCTCGCGCAATGGTCTATTTAGAAACACCAATTACCCTAACTGAAGGTCGACAGGAGGCAACCTGTACAATGTGGGGGGAAAGACGCAAACTGCCCCCGTAACCAAGCAGGGAGTGGAGTTTTAAACTCCCAACCCTGGAGGTGTGAAGCACATAGTGCACCCAGCCAATCACATGGCAGTATTAGGGTACGATGTGTCATGTGGTAATTAATATCTCCCCATAAAGACATCACGGCCCCTCAAGCACAGAGTCTGCATGACTCTCTCTGTTTGCCACGCTATTCTTTATCGCCATCACTGCTCAGCCACTCATTAAAAGAAGTTACATTTGTCAAGACATGGCTGTTCAAAATGTACTTTGATTTGGGGGAATCGACATCAGCCGACAAAATCAAATCCTGTTCATGAAGATAAAAAAGTACTTAGGCAGACTGAAGGTCCTGCAGTGAATGTGAGCGAGAAAGCCCAGTACTTCACTGGCAGGTCATTCATTAGAGAGCTGCCAGTTATCAATATCGGGCTATTAGCTCCATGAGGCCTCAGAGACGCCCCCTGGTGTGTCTGTGTGTGTGAGAACAGAGCCTGCTGAGCACTCATGAAGATTCTCGCAGATCCCCATTGGCTAGCAGGCACAGCACCAGATCACTCATTAGTCACTGCACAGGGCCGGGCAGAAGATGACCTGAACCGGCAAAGGGTTCACAGACAGAAACAGCAAAAGGTGGAAAGCTCAGGTTCCGAAAGTACAAATCTAGACCAAGATTTTGTTTCAACCAACCAGTTCAGTATAAACAGTCTTATTCACAGAGAACTCAAATGGTGGGTGAAATAAAATCTTGGTCTAAATTTGTACTTTCTGGACCTGAGCTTTCCACCTCAGAAAATAGCACAGAGAGGCACTACACTGGCATGGCGAGTACAATCACGTCATCTCAACCTTCACCTCAGCGGACGTGACAGTCCAACCGGAATCCCGACACCATCTCAGCTGACTGTCCTGTGGACAGGGGGTGGGAGGGGTGTGATCAATGGAGATCAATGTTCAGGGCTCATTAACGTGGAAGGGTGGCTTTGAGGTGGGATTTGTGACCTTGATATAGGCCTCGCTGCGTCAGCATCATCACCCCATTGAGGTAAGAAGGAAAACAGAGGCCTCTTTGTTTAATTTTATTTTAATTATTAGATTATAGATCATAGGATCCAATGTGATGAGTGTGATGAGATCCTCAGAGACAGCAGCGTGATGAAGGCGAGCTGTTTGCAGCATGTGGGATGTGTGCATTTCAGCCACGTGGCTTTGTCAAATGCCGAGTGGGAAGCCAGTCAAAAGACAGCGAGAGAAACTTCCTGCTGTTCCTGGTAGTGCATTCTATGAGCGATGATAGACTGAGAGATACCAGGCACACTGTACAGTACCTGCAGTTGTGCCTTGCCACCAGTGGGGGGTGCAAGACTTCTATGAAAAACCCTGGCTGGCATTTGTCACTTAACCAAATGCGCCTTTTGTGCTTAAGAGACACATTAGTTAAGTGGCACATGGGCTAATGTGAGCTAACAGACATAATACAGTATTTTTGAGTATCCCAGCCGTCTCGCTCGGCCCCCTTATTAGGAAACTCAGATTAATTACACTGTACTACACTGGGGAACAGTGACACAGACGTAGATGAAAGGGATCACACACTGCCAGTGTCAGGGAATAACTGAATCAGACAAGCTCTCCATTTGCTGGCTGGGACAAGCACACAGATTGGATTTTTTGGGCCCGGGGGGGGAGAGGGGGGGCATCTAACCTGGCACATAAATATGGCTTGTCTGGAGCAATGGGTGTGGCACAGTGGCTCGGGGAGTAGAACCGTTACCTCACACTCCAGTCTCTGTGACACGGTCCCTGTCGAGATCCTTCAGGTACAGAAGGCCAAACTCCTACCTATGAGTTCTGCTTCATCCTACCTATGATCCAATCATCCATCGTAGGTCTTAGCAAAAGCATCATGCCTGGATGGTCTCACCTCACAGTACTCGGTGATGATGCAGAAGATGTCCTTCTCCAGGAAACTGCTGTAGAACTTCAAGATGGAGGGATGGTGGAGCTGGGCAAGCAGCTGGGCCTCCGTCTGGGCCTGCATAGTTTCCTCGGGGTTCAGGTTGCCCACTGGTACCTCCTTCAGCACCTTGCTGCCAGAGCCAAGCAGGCAAGTGAAGAGTTCAACAGTCAGCTATCCAAGCCTTGAAGGGTATGGGTTCAAATCCCCTGGAATGTCACCATCGAGCCCTTAACCCCAATTACTCTAGGGATGCTGGCCAACCTGCTCTCTGATCCCAAGCTTTCCATGCTTGTACGTTGCTTTGGACAGAAGTTCATTCCAGGACTGCAGTTATAGCTCTCTGCCCTGACATGCCCCCTCCCTTCTGTGGTCTCATTTCTGCCCCCAGTAGCAGCACTACACACATACTGACAAGGCTGGGGTGAGGGAGGTCATTTACTGCTGGTATGGTAGGGGAAAGACGCTCCTCACGTACAGCCTCAGGTTGTTGTGCCCCCCCCTCTCCAAAACAGGAGGGCAAAATCAAAGAGGTTATATGTTGGACAAAATGAGCTGTGAACAGCTCGGAGTTACACTCTCCAGGAATGAATGGGCGCGACAGAAAGGACAGGATGAGGATGAGGGGGGGTCCGGGTGCTGTACTCCTCTGCTTCAGGGAGTCGGCTGGCCCTCGCTCAGTCCCTGGATTCACTGGGAACTGTAACTGGTCTGCAAGGTTCTGAGAAAAGCTCAACACTTCTCTTAACTTCCGGGCCCAAGGGTGCTACTTACATTCAGAACAGTCAGGTGTCAGGAGAGCAAAGTTAAATGTAAGCTGTTGCCTGGCAGGCGTTCACTTGGTTGTCTGTTTTATTTGAACCCCCCCCCCCTTCCCATTGTGACACATGAATCTCACGAGGCTTTGCTGAATCCAGACTCATATTTATGCTGTCTGTCAAAAGCTGACAGGTAAGGAAGATCCCTGCAGTGTCTCCATTTCCACACAGAGCCATTTAGTGGTGCTGTGCTCACTAGGCAAGGGCAGAACTACCGCCCTGCATCCCATCATTCCCTGAGAGCGGATGAAGTAACTGGGCAGCAGAGGACCTGGTCCAGATGGGAGCATATAACTGCTAAGTGGTGCCATTAACCATCAAGAAGGTGCCGGAGGGATGCCCTCCCCTGCTGTGTGAGCGGCCTTTCTGGAACCTACAAAAGTCCAACATGGAACTTAAGGATATAACAACAAGACACAACAGCAAGAAGAACACTCCAAAGACTACACCTCCTATGGTTGTTTGCAAATATTTACTGTGACCACTGGAAAATCCCAGAACCTCGTCATGAGAATACTCGTAATGAGAATATTTAGGGGCAGATGGGCGATAGTACCTGTCCTGTAATGAAATGAAAGATCTTATTAACAGAGCCCACAGCACTGCCTGACCACAGAAAGGCTTGTACATGGTGGGTGTAATGGAGATGGGACACTGAAAAACAGGATGAGAGCAGAGGTGGGCCTGGTCATCAGCTGTAACAGAGCAATTGGGCACTCCCTGCCACCCACGCACACTCACAGACACACTCAGGCAGACACACAGCCACCAGTCACATATGGGGGGAGGCTCTCAAAGCCCCGGGAAAATGTCACATGAAGACATGTGACAGGCTAGTCCAAAACTCTGTCAGTTTCTGGTGTGATTATTCCAGTAGGACACAGAAACATGAGCATCTTCTTCCACCATCCTTAAGGTCCTCCTGTCTGTGATATTCTGTCTGTACCATTTTCCTGTCTGTAATGTTCTCCTGTTTATTAAATCGGTCTGTAATGTCCTCATGTCTGTAACATCCTTCTGTCTGTAACATCCTCTTGGCTGTAATATCCTCCTGTCTGTAACATTCTCTTGATTGTAACACCCTCATGTCACACACAGACCACACAGCAGGGCCTTTTAAATCACTTGGTTTTACTCTCTCTGCCCAGTACCAGACGGGCTCGATTTACACAAACTGGTGTATGACTTCACTTTGGACCTTGAAGCTCATGAACTGAGAGCATAAATCAAAATCGTTTTTGTGCCCTGTAGAATCAGAAAAAATGTCTTTCTGGCTCACAGGATGAAATATCTGCTGATTTATGGGGCTACGAAAACACGGCTGATGTTTGTGTGGCATCCCAATCCGATCTGATTCTCCCGCTTGTGGCATCTGCTGGATAGAATTACCCCCCAGAGGAATTGGACACTGGGCTTCCTTCATTATCTCGTGAGAGGTGCACAGCGGCAAGGAGACCTGAAATTACGGAACACCAGAAAGAACACTTTATCCTTTTTCATTTTTGCCTTGAGCCAAAATGGGTCTGATAAGAGGAGAGCATGTCATGAGACGGCAGCAGAAAAGCTCCCTCTCTGACCGGCGTGGTTACTGGGTGCTTATTATCTACAATTAATACATCGTATTTCTAACACTACTTTAATGTTCCTCTCACAATTGTTGTTCTGTCTTCTGTAAATGACTCCAGCCACCTTTGCACTGCTGTAGGCACTAAAAGCCCGGGGCCAATACAAACACATTCACCTCAGCCAGCATCACGACCCAATTCCTTTGTGGTTAACATCAAGTGCCAACCAGCCTGACCAATCAGCTCTTTCCATGTCTACCTCCGATCTTATGTGCTGGTAGTGTGATTACATGTGAGATTCCAGTCTGATTGTAAAGCAGGTGTCTGGTATGAGGCCTAAGGCAGGATTGTCAGAGTGACACTGCTTAGAGGCTGAAGGCCGCCGGTTCGAGCCCTAGGTGAGAAAAGGCTGCGGAGGCATCAGTGCTCCCAGATCAGGAAGGCATTGTGTCTCAGTGTTGTAGCAAAGGTGCCCGGAGGCTTGTGGCGCCTGAGTGGAGACCCTCAGCTCCTGGACAATGCTCCTGGAATAGCAATAATGTTGCGAAGAAAAACAAAGGCATTTCGGCTCGTCGGCAACGGCCTCGTCATAAATATGCGATCGCTGCGCTGGGGAAACCCGGTATGAAATGGTTATGAGCTGAAGAGGACAATTTGTGGGTAATTACCCAGTCGATGCACACTTTGACAGGCCAGGGGAACCTTAAAGCCTTGGGTGAATGCACTCTCATAGCCGGTAAGCGGGATGAGAGAACAATCTGGAATGAAGCGTTATTGTTGCATTACCCCGCACTGAGAAGCCCGCAACATTTTCATTTACGGTGATCTACATGGCCTGTCATGTTTATTTAGGGCCACACATTTCCCTCACAGTGCATAATGCAAAAATTTGGGAGGATAACAGCATGCGAGTCCAGCTATGAATGTGACACTGACAAGAGGGCATAGCGGTCTGGGCTCTGTCTCTCAGCTTTATATTCCAGTGGGGGCTTTTTGACATTTTGGAGTTCCCCATATCCTTTGGCTGTCTTCGTGCCATCACGGTGAC
This sequence comes from Mormyrops attenuatus, assembly GCA_026777985.1. Lineage (NCBI taxonomy): Eukaryota > Metazoa > Chordata > Actinopteri > Osteoglossiformes > Mormyridae > Mormyrops > Mormyrops attenuatus. The sequence goes on along the minus strand of JAODKC010000137.1, from coordinate 23,381,429 downwards.
ATCATGGTGTTATGGGGGGAGGCTGATGTTAGGGTGGTACAAGAAAACTGTGTTTCGGGCTTGTTTGCAGTGCAGGGACGCCTCCTGTGAGACTCCTGCTTCCTAAGAACTGCTGTTTTTTTAGGAAGCCATTTTCTGGCAATTTCTGGCCATGACATCCTGCAAACCTTAAAGCAGTGTCCTCAAGGATGCCCAGATGGTTCACTGGGAGCTGGGATGGAGCAAAAAACGTGGACCGTCTGGGGGTCCCTGAGCACTGGTTTGAGAAACACTGCCTTAAAGCATCTCCCCATACCCTGCCAAGTAAGCCTCTGCTTTGTGCCACACAAGGAACTGGGGCAATGCCATGGAGGCCCCAGGTATGCAGGTCATTCAGTGAAACACTCCATAGCTCCTTGACCACAGTAACCTCCAAAGACACCTCCCTGTGTTGCTCAGCTGAACAACTCTGAGGACCATTCAGGTCAGTCAACATGACCTGCTGCCACCAGGAAACTACTGTACAGTGCCGTATGAAGAGTAGGACGGGAGGGTAACTACTGTACAGTGCAGTATGAAGAGTAGGACATGAGGGTAAGTACTGTACAGTGCCGTATGAAGAGTAGGACGGGAGGGTAAGTACTGTACAGTGCCGTATGAAGAGTAGGATGGGAGGGTAAGTACTGTACAGTGCCGTATGAAGAGTAGGACGGGAGGGTAACTACTGTACAGTGCCGTATGAAGAGTAGGACGGGAGGATAACTACTGTACAGTGCCGCATGAAGAGTAGGACGGGAGGGTAACTACTGTACAGTGCCGCATGAAGAGTAGGACGGGAGGGTAAGTACTGTACAGTGCAGTATGAAGAGTAGGACATGAGGGTAAGTGCTGTACAGTGCCGTATGAAGAGTAGGACGGGAGGGTAAGTACTGTACAGTGCCGTATGAAGAGTAGGACGGGAGGGTAAATACTATACAGTGCCGTATGAAGAGTAGGACAGAAGGGAGGATCCAAAGACTGCCTGCAGAATGGACACATGCTCTCCATGGAGGAAAGCATGTCTGCACAAGTACAACTGGTCAAAAGCTAGAGACCATGTGAGGTGAACCAGCATCACAGCTAGTGATGTCATCACACACCACTGCTAGCGGGCAGGTCGGCAGTCTCAAACTTCGTTTCAGAATCTGGACTGGTGGCTGGGATTAGACACCCAGGAGGAGCCCCACTGTTACACCTTTGAGAAGGAAGCCACCCCCCTCCCCGATGAGACCCGATGATACCTGAAAAAGCACCAGTTTGCAGTGAGACATTTTGGAACCTACCCCCAATTAAAAATTTTCCACTTGCATTTATTTTTATTTAGCAGATGCTTTTGTCTAAAGCAACAAGTGAGGCGAACAGGACAGTACAGAGTTTCATGCTGTCAGGGAGCCGACTAGGCCTCAGGGAGCCGACTAAGCCTCAGGGAGCCGACTAAGCCTCAGGGAGCCGACTAGGCCTAAATGCAGCTTGGCTGAGTTTCCAGTGAATGGCACATTACAAAGATTCATGCTATCAAGGAGCCTACTAGGCCTCAAGAAGCCAACTAGGCCTCAGGGGGCCGAATAGGCTTCAGAGAGCCAACTAGGCCTCGGGGAGCCGACTAGGCCTCGGGGAGCCGACTAGGCCTCGGGGAGCCGACTAGGCCTCGGGGAGCCGACTAGGCCTAAATGCAGCTTGGCTGAGTTTCCAGTGAATGAGCATGTATGAGTGTAAGCAGGAAAGGAGCAGGAGCTGCACAATACCTTCCAAACAAAGCAAGAACCAGATAAGGCTAGTGTTCAGTAACCAGAAAATTACTATTAAGCGCATTCAGGGAACAGACAGAGTGTGACTGAAATGGCCTACTGAGTGACATTACTTACTTTGTAGAGAATTCCATAGAGAATTCATGGACGACTTGTGTGGATGTTCCCACGTGAGGTCAGACAGCCACAGCCCCAGAGGATCTCTACCGTTGGTGTATACAGCTTTTGTGGCTGAGATTCCCCAGGGAATCTTACTACTAGCCAACCACGCCTACACTCCGCATCCTACATGCTATGCAAAGACCCCAGGCAACAAACACAATTACTGCAAGCAGTTTTATTCCTGTTTTACACTCTCCCTCCCATTTAAACATTTATATTATATTTGCACTAATTGTAACACAGAAAGTCCTTCTGAACTAAGATACTAGTCAAATAAAGATATGATCATAAAAATAATTTGGTTAAAGAATATGATTAAAAACCCAACCTCAGTAACATACAGCTCTGCTTCCATCTAGTGGTCATTCTGAAATTCATTTCTTTTTCCATTTAGCAGCGTTTTCTGTAGTAGCATGAATTTACTACTTTTCACATGAGTACCAGGCAGAACCATATAAAAATCATGCTATAGCCATGCTTAAGAATGTAAGTCAGCGCTGCACTGCAGAAAAACCCAGCAGCCACTGCAGGGACATGATTTCCAGACCCTGTAAAGAAGATCATCAAGGTTAGCAAGCGCCCTGTTTCCATACAGACTTCACACTCGTCTTGATGACCTTGAAAGTCGCTGTAGATCTCCTCACCACCTCACCGTAAAGGTACTTTAAAAGTCAATCCTGCAAATGAAATAATTATCACTGGTATCGCCAGAGGTCCCGAACTATAAAGCTCTGATCATAAGACAAGAGAGCAAGAAGCTTCAAAGTCAAACTTCCCACACAGCAAAGGAAGAGCCAGGAGAGCTGCTCTCATCCAGACACCAGCTGTTGTACCCAAAGCCACGTCTCTGTAGAGGCCAACCAGTATGGGAAAGATAAATTACAGAGCAAGTAAACAATTCCCTGTTATGTCTTTCCGCAAATGCTTCTTACCGTTCTTTTTTATTTTTCCTCAACCCGCAGTAACTAACCAAAAACATGTGAGGGCAGAGATCACGCCAGCCAGGTCATTAAAGAGGAAGATGTTGTTTTTTTCCCCAGCCTGATCATTCTTACCATTGGCTTTGTGTCGTTCTGATTCTAAAGGGGAGGGCCTCCCGTAATCACGACCTTAAAGGGGCATGCAAAATTGAAAAAGGCCAGTCATGCTCAACATGTGAATATGAATGACATTCCTCCAAATTTAGCAGTCTCCACCACCGTCTACATGCATACAGTCTCCACCACCGTCTACATGCATACAGTCTCCACCACCGTCTACATGCATACAGTCTCCACCGCCGTCTACATCAGGGGTGGCCAATCTTATCCGCAAAGGGCCAGTGTGTGTGCTGGTTTTTGGGGTAACCATTAGGTCAGCTGTTCAAACCCAGGTGTGAGGACTCTTCAGCCAATCAGTCCTCTAATTAGTGACCTAATTAGGCAGTTGCAGCAAAAACCCGGACACAGAGCGGCCCTTTCTGGTCTACATGCATACAGTCTCCACCACCGTCTACATGTATACAGTCTCCACCACCGTCTACATGTATACAGTCTCCACCACTATCTACATGCATACAGTCTCCACCACCGTCTACATGCATACAGTCTCCACCACGTCTACATGCATACCTGATAGTGCCCTTTACATTTACAGATTTATACTCACGCAAAGGGTACAGGGACAGGGTACTTTAAAATACAGCACACATCACTTTATCTATATAGAGTATGTGTGCTCCATTATTTTTAAATGATGTTATCAATATTACATAGATTTTATTACCAAAAATAAGTGAGGCGATTATTTAATTATAAATGTAGGTTAGAGAAAAACTAGCATAGAGACAGACCTCAGGGAGTTCAGCTGAATCCCTCTGATCTATTGTCTCTGTCTGCTGGTTTATAGCAGAGCTTCCCCAGTTCCAGTCCTGGAGGCCAGAATCCAACAGTCTGCAGATTTCCCTGCTCAAACATTCCTATTTAAACCTGGTTATTAGCTGATTAATGTGTGTTTGAGCAGGAAAATCTGAAGGCTGCATTGGACTCTGGGCTCCAGGACCGGAATCAGGGAGCCCTGGTTGACTGTCATTTAGCCGAGGCAGGGGGACACGTGAAGCATGTCAGTGTGTGTTGAACTGATGCAGTGATGGGGGAGGGTCAGGGCATATGGGTGTGGCACTGCTGTGGGGGTCGTGGTCAATTCATGGAGAGGGGTGGCAGAGCCATGCAATTTTCAGTGAATCACACTCTGTTTTCACACGCTATGGCAACATCAGCCAAAAACAAAATTCATCTGTTATTAATCTGTTAACCGGATGGATCAAAGGTCGAACACTTATTTCAGCAATCTTTTACTGGACACTGAAGAGTCAAGGGAAGCCAATTAGAGTTAAGTCTGTAAACTCTCAAGGTAACATTCACAAAGCCACATTTCACTATTTTTTTTAATCAATTTTTGCCCATTAGGAGAAAGCACTGTCATTTTGGTTATACATACTAAGGCTGCCGTCACCGTAGATGTAGGTACAGGTGGTTATACATACTAAGGCTGCCGTCACCGTAGGTGTAGGTACAGGTGGTTATACATACTAAGGCTGCCGTCACCGTAGATGTAGGTACAGGTGTTTATACATACTAAGGTTGCCGTCACCGTAGGTGTAGGTACAGGGTACGCCAGGAAAAAGAACCTATCACTTACAGGTACTCCCCCTCCACGGCCTCAGTGTCCCGCACCAGGAATACGGTCCCAAAACTGCCTCTTCCCAGCTTCTCCTGGACGCAGTATCTCTGGGCCATGAGGCTGACATGGTGACTGAGCTTCTGGCCACTGGCCGGCTGTACCTCCTGCTCCCAGAACTTGGGCATGTCATCGGGAGTCTACTGGGATGTGAAAATCCTGTGTAGATGCAACCACAGACCGTCAGCTTACCAGATATGTTAATGTCTTCATTTTCAGGTTTAAGCGCAGGCAAGATGCTTCGCTTCACATTGTGGTTTATCCACTGGTTAGAAGTAACATTATTGACTAATTTTAAGATTAATAAACAAAAAACGTTCAGTGAAGTCACATGACTTTTAGAAGTCTTCTGAAGATGACTTTTTTATTTTTCCAAATACAAAACTGAGGATTTCAGTCATTTTGCAGAGAATAGAAGGTTAAGCAGTGAGACATGATGAGTCCAGAACCACTCTTATTCTACTTTCCTTCAATGCAAAACAACCCACAGCTATATTATAGCTACATCAACACATCCTATGAAGACAGCCGACAGATTGGGAGAGCATGCGGGGTCACTGCAAAGGGGTGTGCGGCGTTCCCGATATCTTTATAAAAGTCTTTGGAGTCCTGGTGCTCCCTGCTTTGCTGTATGGCTGTGAGACATGGACATTATCCAGTGAGCTGAGACGAAGACTGGACTCCTTTGGTACTGTCTCTCTTTGGAGAATCCTTGGGTACCGCTGGTTTGACTTTGTGTCGAATGAGCGGTTGCTACTGGAGTCCCGAATGAGGCACATTACCTGCACTGTAAGGGAGCGCCAGTTACGGCACTACGGCCATGTGGCGCGTTTCCCTGAGGGTGATCCTGACTCGCGGGATCCTCATTGCTGAGGACACGAGCAGCTGGGCCAGGTACCCGTTTCGTGCCCCCCAACCTGACCTGACCTGACCTGGCCTGACCTATCAGCAACACTGAATGAAACCCTGGTACAGAGGTGTAGGCTGCTGTGTGACAGGCCTGCTAAGCTCGGATCCTGGAAGTCATTCAGTATATCTGCTTTCATTAGTTTTGCATCTATTTGTAATCATTTTGCAATAAAGTACTTTATTGTAACTCTCTGGAGGAAATAAAAACACAAAAAGGCAGATGGCTCAGCATTGGAAAAACTAAAAATTACCCCCCAACCCAGTCAAACAAGGCAATCTTTTAATGATCCTGGACTAGGGTATATACCCAAATAACACCTGCAGTTGTAAACAACAAATAAAAACAAGTAGTCACGAGCTAGGTATAGGACAACGCCAAGTCATAACAGCTTACTCACCTTGGATGACCGGGTATCTCGGTCAGGTTCCAGCTCACGAGCACCCCATCATATTCAGGTACTTCGGTTTTTTATTCTTATTTGTTTATGGCTGCTCCCATGGAAACGCGCGTCGTGGGCGCGCTTTATTCTGACGGGCACGAGACTGTAAAAAGAGCCGATCTGAGATCGGCAAACTCCAGATTCCACAAGGTTCGTCCTGCTCACAAGCGACTCGAGGGGCGCCCGAAGCAAGCTGTCGTTCCGGGCAACGTCCAGCAGATGGCGTCGTTTCTCTATGTTCGGGGCTGCCGACTCTCACGTATCTGGCGTGACATTCACGCTTGCTGAATAATTATTATTCCATTATAAACCTAAAATTAACTACATCAAGAGCGTTGGGGTAGTTTGCAAACGCTACAGACTATTTTCCATGTGATTAAACTCCTACATACATGTAAATGCGTGTGCAGACTCGTCTCGAAGTGGAAATCTCACGGCAGCCAGCTGACCGAAGCTGCAAACCCGGCAGGTTTCGCGGCACCGGCCTGCCGGATGGCACCTTTCCAGAGACGTAGGCTCTCAAATCCCCTGTGACGGCACTCAGAGAAGGTCGCTGAATACGAATATAAATGTGAATGTGTTCTAGCTTTATATACTAAAGTGCGGGTGGATCTTCAGCGTTTGTTCTTTTTCGGTTCATTGTTCGCGGTCCCAAAATAACGCACCCCCCCCCCCCCACCAGCATTTAACTACATTTCCCATGATCCCCCGAAGCGGAAGGTGAACCTCCTCGACTTCCCGTGTTTCCTGTAGGAGCGAATGGGACATGAGACAGGCGTAAACGGAGCAGTGAGGAAAACAACAAGCGGAACCGCTGCCTGAAGGCCCTAAGGCTACTTTACAGCTGCGTTACGGCGTCAAAAGACACTCAAGTCGGAAGAGGCGAGCGAAGTGGCCGCCATGGAAGCGGTGCCCCGGATGCCCATGATCTGGCTGGATCTGAAGGAGGCTGGGGAGTTTCAGTTCGGCCCGGCCGTGAGGCAGGTGAGCCGGGAGGAAGGCGCGGCGGGCCCATCGGGCTTTTGCGGAGGAGCTGCGCCTTTTTACTGCTAACCTTCGGCCTGACGTTTCTTATGTATGTTAATTTGCCTGACTGACCCTATACGAAGACGGCTGTATGCTGGCTGACGAAGGGAGATAAGTGCGGGGCGGTTTAATGGTCAAACGGACGGCTCTTCCTCCCCCAGGGTGTGTCGCCGGCGTATAGTTCACCATCACACCGACATGACAGGTGACCTGCTCTTTCTGAGCTTTCAGCTGCTTCATCTGGAAACTGGACGCATCCTGAGGGGATCCATGGCCGCCTGTCCGCTTCCCTTCCTTATTTAATACGGTTTTTAATGGATAGGGGGTGGAAACGACCTGGTCCTGGCAGCTTCACCGTGTCTGTGTGTCGCTTTAGCATTTAACTCTGTCATCCCTATTTTAACTCGTGTCTGTATCCGGGCCTCAGTGACGCCCGTCCAAACCGTTTTTCTTAGTCATGTCGTCAAGTTAAGCTGCAGTGTTGAGACCAGGCCCGCAGCTGGTGAGGATATGCACCGAAAGTGCCCAAAAGCCAGAACATTGTCATTCTTTGCATTTGTGGTCCAGGAAAACTTGTGAGGGTCCTAGTCCTTTGGGAAGTGGGTCTGACTGTTCTAGATGCCATGAAGTTCTATGGTTCTCTGAGCAGATATCTTAAGCTGGATGTCTTCAGTGAACAGTCTGTGTAAGCGGGGAAAACAGTAAGCAGTACTCAACTGATTAAGACCAGTTCTGTTGAGGACAGGGACATGTTTCTGTAAGACTTGGCAGATATTTTGAAACCAAATTAGGGTTAAATGAAGATAATATTGAATGTAATACTGTAAAATTTAAAGTGTGAGTTATGCTGGCAAGTTACATGCATGTTTCAAAACTAATCAGTTTCCTTGTATTAGTGCTGTATCAAAAAAAAAATCTTTTATGCTTTTATGTTGACTTTGGTTTTAGTCATGCTGTTTATTAAATCAACCCCCTTTTCAGACTTTAAAAAGTAATTTTGCATCTGAGAACCACGATTTGAAATTCAAGTTGTTGATTGTTTAACTGCTAATGAAACTACGGCCAGCCCTCCATGTAAGAAGAGAACAGCTATTCTGGTCAGACCAGGCTAACAGCTCCAAGTTTGAGTCACTTCCTCGCTGCTGACATCACATACTCAGGTGCGGCAGAATATTTTATTCTGTTCTGTTTCTCAGCTGATGTTGTCATCCAAAGAATCCTACCGACGTTTCATTAAATTGCATCGTAAGATCCTTTCTGGATCTCTGATGATCGGTATTCAGTGGCTTTCTGGTAGCCGAATCCTCCACCTCTTCACGCTCAATCTAGTTCCCAAACACTACGTTTCTATGTGTTAGTGGTGGGAGACATAGGGCTGTGTAACTCATAGTGGGTGGCGTCTCCATGCACCGTCAACCACCGGTTATTTAATGTTCACATTGGGCCCTGCTGTGCCTGACTTGCCTTCAGCTCTTCTATCAGCTGCAGAAATCCACAGTGCTCTGATCTGACACGGAAATATCCAGCTCAACAAGATGGCTACGCCCACTCTATTTGAATAAGGGGGTGGGACATAAACAGTCAAGGCGCTGAGGGTGTAGCTGCATTGGTGGTGTGTGTGTGTGTGTGTGTGTGTCTTTGTGTGTGTGTGTCTGCTATTTCTCTGAAGTGTGTCAATGAGTCCTGCTTGTTTCGGAGCATTAAAATCAAGTGGAGCAGGTCTGTCTCTACGCTACTGTTAGTCAGGGATTCCTGTTAGATTGTTGTTTTTCACTGATCTTCACAGGCATGGTGGTCTGAAATTGACACTGACATGTTTAACGTGATTTATTTAGCATTAAAATAGTTATGTAAGCTGGTAGAATGTGCCGTTATACTGGGATAAAGTGATCCACTCCTGCTTGTTGACATGTGACCTTCGGAAGATGCCGGTGTCGTCGTGGTTTCTGATTGTTTCACTACAGTGAAGGGTGCTGGTGACAGGTTCCGGGAAGTCGTCCGGAGGTCACTCTTCCGGACCAAAACGCCCAACAGCCTGTTTTTTGATGTTCTTTTGGGTCTGGATCCTCTAAGCTCTGACTGGGCCTTGCGTTCTTCACTTGGCATGGATGTGACCCCCCCCCTCACTTACGCTCCCCATTAAGGGACTGTGAGATGTAGCTGTAGCCCTCAGGGCAGGAGCAGGGGTGTCTAAGATTCAGACTGGGGCGGCTCTTTGCATTTTGCATTGATAATATGGATGGATCATTAGAGAATTAGCTACCTGTGAAGACCTTCAGGCCTGGGATTTGATTTCCAGATTCTGCGTTCTGGTCGAGCAGAATGTTGACCACCAGAAGGCTGCTGAACCGTGTTCTCGGATGTTACTGGTCCTGTGGTTTCATAGCTGTACTTCTTCTCCTCTGCTCCAGTTCATCCTGAAGAACTATGGGGAGAATCCAGACAACTACAATGATCAGCTGAAGAAGCTGGAGCAGCTGCGCCAGGCAGGTGACGGGACAGGAGGGGTCCTTGTGGGACAGCATCGGTGCAGGTCATGGATCTGGCTATGTGACTAGAGGGTAGCCTATGAGAGTAAGGGGGCGGGGCATGAAACAGAAGGAGTGTAGAGAATAAGTGACGGTAAACAGCAGCTGACTTACCATGTAATTACTTTGTTAAAGCCGTTAGGAGCAGAGGGCTGCAGAATGACTTAGATTCCACAAGCTTATCTTGTCTCCATTCATGTATGTCTATGCGTATATGTGTATGTACGTGTGTGTGTGTGTGTGTCTAACTGGCCGACTGCACCCCTCCAGAGTGCGGTCAATGTGACCAGGGACTTTGAGGGCTGCAGCACGCTGAGGAAGTACTTTGGTCAGCTGCACTACCTGCAGAGTCGCGTCCCGATGGGCTCCGGCCAGGAAGCCGCCGTGCCCATCTCCTGGTGAGCTTCCCGCACAGCAGCACGTGTCTCTGGGCTCACGCTCTGCTGCTGTTTCAGTGCTGCTGTAGCGCTGCACTCTGCCCATGATTGTCAATAAGCATCTCTAGTTGCCCCTTAAGGTCACTCAGATGTTCAGGTCTGGGATACGTTTCTTTAGCTTTCGTCTGCTTCTTGACCTAGTAACTTTCCATATGAACCTGCTCTGTTTTGGGCTCACGTCCCTGCCCTCATGTACACTTACAGCCCCCATGAAACCTGTGCTTTGGTGCTGGTCCTGGATCAGTGCGCCTTTCCAGTCCTTTAATTGTGTCCACCACCAACTTTAACTAGTTTTACTGAGTGAAATGCAGTTTGTTTTTAAGAAGTACCTGGACACATTAAGAAACCTTTTTTTCCACATGTATCATTAAAGATACGAAAGTGGTCAAATAGATTAATGTCAAATAATGATAACGGAACCATACTGCTATTTCCTGGGGGCCTTGCATTTGTCAAAGTGCTGGGCCAATCAGAACAGGTCAGAACTGAAGGGAGGAAAAAGAGAAAGTAACGATAAAGATAACCACTGTGCCTTTGTCCAAGGACCGAGATTTTTTCTGGGAAGACTGTTACTCACGATGACATCTGCTATGAACAAGCGTGCATCCTCTACAACCTAGGTGAGGAGTCGGAGCTCTCGAGCGAGGGGCCCACGTGTCTGCCCTGTTTGTGCCCTGCTGACGTCCCATGGTGTTCTCCTCTCCCCAGGGGCCCTCCACTCCATGCTGGGTGCCATGGACAACCGGCTGTCAGAGGAGGTGAGCTGGCCGGAGCTGGTCCTTCTCTTAGGCCTGAGCTGTTCTGCATACTAAACTGTACCCCCCACTCCCAGGGCATGAAGGTGTCCTGCACGCACTTCCAGTGCTCAGCGGGGGCCTTCTCCTACCTGAAGGACCATTTCAGTCACAGCTTTAGTGTGGACATGAGTCACCAGATCCTCAACCTTAACATCAACCTCATGCTGGTAATGAGCTCTCACACAGGAGTTCCGCACGTGTGCACGCACGCACGCATGGCTTTACTGGTGCATTGTTGAGTTGTCATGGTTACACTGCCCCCTCTCTCTGCTTCAGGGCCAGGCTCAGGAGTGTTTGTTGGAGAAGTCAATGCTGGATAACAGGAAGAGTTTCCTGGTAGCTCGTATCAGTGCCCAGGTAAGTCTGTCCACTGAACTACAGCCCTGTCAAAGCTCACTCCATATAGGCCTGCGGGGTCACCCAGTCAGACACACAGAGTTACAGCAGGGTTAGAGTGCAAAGCCCCGACCCAACAGTCAGAGACACACAGAATGATGGCAGAATGCTTCAGGGTTAGGGTGCAAAGCCCCGATCCTACAGTCAGACACACAGTGATGGCAGAATACATTAGGGTCGGGGCTTTGCACCCTAACCCTGCAGTCAGAGACACAGACTGACGGCAGAATACATCAGGGTTAGGGTGCAAAGCCCCCGACCCTACAGTCAGCCCTGGGCTTCATATGTTTGGATGGTAGGGTGAGTAACTGCTTTGGACAATCCTGTGACCCCCTGCAGGTGGTCGACTATTACCGGGAGGCGTGCTGGGCCTTGGAGAACTCGGATACAGCCTCTTTGTTGGGGAAGATTCAGAAGGACTGGAAGAAGCTGGTGCAGATGAAGATCTACTATTTTGCTGCCATTGCTCATGTGAGGGTCTTGAGAGAATTTCCATGGTGACCACTTTCCATCCCCAATATCTTGAGTCCTGTATGGAGACAGTGCTGTGTTCTGTTTGTGGTGTGTTTAGGTTGCTGTAGGTTTGGGAACTGCTTTCTATCCAAAAAGCATTTGAGAGACTGCAATGATTCAGTGAATTATTAACCAAACATGTGAATAGAGCTGTGATGTTTGAGGAGCTTGTCAGGCTGGATGTGACTGTCTCCTGGTGACCTTTGCCTTCCCTGCAGCTACACATGGGGAAGCAAGCGGAGGAGCAGCAGAAGTACGGGGAAAGGGTGCGTCTCCTCATGTCCTCATCACTCACGTGTCTGTCCCAATGACCGGCTGATGTCACTGTTCCGAAAGCCTGGAAGTTGCCTGCAGTAAAAAGATGACATCATTCAAGAGCACTGTAATGTGTGAAGTTAATATTGTTACTTTTGTTGCTAGGCAGAGACAGCAATTCATGCGCAGATATTTTGTTACAGCTGGCCTACCTGCAGAGCTCATGCGCAGATACTTTGTTACAGCTGGCCTACCTGCAGAGCTCATGCGCAGATATTTTGTTACAGCTGGCCTACCTGCAGAGCTCCCTGGACAAGCTGAACGAGGCGATGAAGTTGGCCAAGGTAATGTAACGCCTTCTGGGCGCGGGGGGGGCC
>JAODKC010000137.1:23358968-23369005 GCA_026777985.1 Mormyrops attenuatus | reverse complement strand
AATGTGTATACCACACTTGGGTGGTGTCGCAGAACTGGGAAATGTGTATACCACACTTGGGTGGTGTCGCAGAACTGGGTAATGGGTATGCCACACTTGGGTGGTGTCACAAACAGGTGCAGCATATGTCATTACATCTCACTGGCTCTCTATGTGTATTAACAATGCTTTTACAAATAGAGCCAAAAAGTAACAGCACTCTAACGAGAGAATGAAATCCCCATTTTGAGTGCCGACACCCAGCTAGCCCATGTGAGGACGTCAAGACAGGGAGGAAGAGAGCAACCCAGACACACGCAGCTCGGTCTTTAATGTTAAAAATTTTATTTCAACAACTGTATGATATTTTTCTGTTTGTGGTCTTTATACCCAAAAAAGTACAAAAAAAAATCTGAATACAGCAAAGGATTAGAAATCACATCAATGAAAACAGACACTTTCCCCAATATTTATACATACTCACTGAATTAGTTAAACATCAAAACTGTTCAGTAGCTTTTCATGGTCATAACATATATATTTTTTCATAAATCCTTTTCTTTTTTTTTTTTTTTTACAGAGTACACCAACGCATGCCAGAGGCGTAAGGGCCAGACTACAAAGGCGGAGCAACAGGTTGAAAGGTGTGGGTGTGGGCGGGGCATGGATCGGGTGTGGGCGGGGCATAGGCGGGGTGTGGGTGGAGCTAGAGGGACAGCACTGCTGGCACTACATCATATTGTTCTGCAGGGAATTCACCTCCGCTGAGTCCTCCTCGCCCACCACCTTGTTATTCTCGTGCTTGGGGGTCAGCGAGTTTTGGATATTGAGAGACTCATCCTCCTTAGGCGGGGGCACCTTCACGGGGTCCTCCAGCTTGTTCTGGGCATTCGGGTCATCCTGCGAAGTAACAGCATTAGTGTCTAATGGCCGACAGTCCTGCTCACCCACAGTGTCATGGATAAGCAAGCTGAAATCCCCGCTAGGGGATTGCTGTTGTACCATTAACCTAAATCACTGAGGTAAAACATCTTAATCTACATAAATGGATAAAAAAAGCTCCTTTGCATAATAGAGTTGAAAAAGCAAAAAGCGACGGCCACCACAGCACTAACAAGGTCTGATACATACTTATATTTTGGTAACAATAAAAATGTATGGATTCCTGTTTGTGACGGACAGTATGAGTAGAACATGCGAGAATTTCTCATTTGTTTGCTGTTTTTGGGGTGATTTCTGTCCCTGGATGAACATGGGCCTCAAAATGCTTGTGATTACTCTCATGTTGAATTCATGTCGAAAGAGGTTGAGACTCAGGCCGGACTCAGAGCCCCGGTAAGGAGGGCTGCTGCATATCGCTCACACATTAACCGCACTGGGTTGAGACTCAGAGCCCCGGTAAGGAGGGCTGCTGCATATCGCTCACACATTAACCGCACTGTCCCCGAACACTATGTCTCACTACGAAAACTGACTCAGGCTCCCAGACTCTGTCACCCTGGGAAACGCTGCCCCTACTTCTATCAGGGTCTTTTTAACATGACACTCAGTCTATTCAACACTGCAGATTCATGACCTTTGACCTACACTGTGACGCTCAGACAGGCCCCCCCCCGCCCCCCATGATCCCTAACCCACCACACACTCCCACACTGCAGCCATCCTTGCGTCCCAGTGTTTGGGCCACTTTGGAGAGGAGTGTAATAATGCCTCGGATTCTGCCTGCAGCTGCGATGGTCAGATAAGCAGCGTGAAGCCTTTCTGTGCCCAGTGAAGTGCCTGAGACTGGGGGGGCAGGCTTTGTGTGAATTAAACGCCTCCTGTGTTGTATTCAAAAGGGCCGCATGTCATTGTCCTGCCCCCAGCAGCATGCCTGTGCCGCGGCAGCTCGCCATACGCTCTCGTACCAAACTCCACCTCAATGTTTACACCACGAGTGACATCATTTCTGAAATTCAGAATCCCTCCTTTTAAGGAAAGGTACAAGTGTCACAGTTTTCTCAAAAGGTCGTCATGGCTAATAGACGTGACACCTAGGTGACAGACTGACAGCTCTGTCAAGCTAATAAAAGAAGAGGGGGCTGGGTGGGACAGCACACTGTCACAGCCCCCCCCCCAACACCCAGCATGAAACCCAGGGCAGATGGATCCAGCTTACACCCGCCTCCACTGAGCGGGATGTGCACAACAGCAACTCCCATACTCACACGGTATCCATGGAAACTGAACAATGTCTATATGTATATATCTAATGTGTTGGAATAAAATGGAGCGGATTCTGCTTCATCTGTCATGGTACCAAATGCAGCAACAACCCGTCCAGTTCAGCCATAATGCTGGTTTACCTGAGCAGGCCTGGGTTACCCAGGTGACAGGGAGACAAGGAGAGTTACCGTGGAGGTGAGGACTGCTTGTGTCTCTGTGTGTACATCTCCCGGGTGACTGTACTTCACATGGTCGCCATGGGGACACTGGGCAGGGGTCTGTACTGACGGCAGCAGCACGCCATATGGCTGGACAGAAGGACGAGGGTAACTGGCACAGTCTCCATTCACAGGTCAAACAGCATAAACACATCGCGTGGCCTGGGATATCTGGCTGCTAGCGGAAGGACATCCTCCAGTGCATTTCGTTTTTAGTACAAGCTGCAGAGAAGCAGGATTGAGCTTCTTACAGCATAGCGCAGTGAGTCTGATGGCGGGGGTAACACTGAAAAGGGGAAACGATCCTCGCCTGCACATACTGCATTCACCATTAGTGATAGTATCCTGGGAAATCAGCCAGGCCAGGGACATCTAATTCCAGGCTGGGGAGGCAAATCGAAAACGCTGTTTAGCTCTCATTACAGCATTAAGTGTCCTGCAACGCAATACGTAGACTTTATCAGCACGGATAACTGA
Source organism: Mormyrops attenuatus (assembly GCA_026777985.1). Taxonomy (NCBI): domain Eukaryota; kingdom Metazoa; phylum Chordata; class Actinopteri; order Osteoglossiformes; family Mormyridae; genus Mormyrops; species Mormyrops attenuatus. Next base: position 23,366,126 of record JAODKC010000137.1, on the reverse strand, counting down.
ACATATTCCTCCTGCACACTGTAACTGAACACTCCCTGGACTGATCTCAGTGGGCAGCTCGTATGGGAGAGCTGCAGCGGACAGAGACCCCCCCACCCTAGACTACACTCAGTCATGGCACTGTGTCCTTTCCTGTTTGATCTTGCGGCAGAAAGAAGAGACGAGAGCGAGGGAAGAGCTCAGGGCAGAGCCGTCAGAGAGAAGAATCTGAGCCGGCACACGTGGCACGGTCACTGCCACTGAACGCGGGCTGAACGCACAGTGTGAAGGACACGGGAAGCGGGAAGAGGCCATCGTATCCATCCTTGACAATTAGCACGAGTAACAGCGACCCAAACAAATCCAGAACCAGCAGCCCGACAGGAACAGCCAGCCACCCCCACATCCATTACATGCTTTTCTGATCATGTTCACAGCATCCTTTGAGCAGCTGGTATGACTGATTTCAGCACCTGAAGGACACAATTCTTCCATTCAGTTCCAAAGTGCTGGTTGTGGAGAAAAATCACTTGAATGGAAATGTATTGATTGGTCTCACACACTGTTACTCAGAGCCGCATGCCTGCTTACAACTTCTGTGAAGGTTTTTGGCTATTAGGCATCTCCTCTGATGAAGCTGCTTCCATGGTCCTCTTTGTTTGGAACACCTGACGCCACGTTCTTCACCTTTGGCACTGCGACTCGACATGATTGAGCTTAATCTGTCATTAATAAATGTAGCGTCAGGCTAATGTAGGATCGCCAAGGTATTTTTCCAGTCCTGGGTGCATCTGTTTGTCTTCCATGATGGAGCTACGATTCTCATAATCAATACTGCAAAGCTACTGGGAAGATAAGCAGAACTCACAATCCCGCTACACACGATGGTTGCCTAGCAACATCACCTACATAGGAGCCTTGCACTAGGTTGACCTTCTCTCGGCATCTGTCTAGCAGACACCTGCTGCGCTACGGCTTCCAGTGGGTGGTACTGCTTACCTCGCCGCCGGGCTCCTCTTTGGTCTCACACTCCCAGGTGTATCTGCTCATGGTTTTCTGGGGGGTGGGGGGGAGGTTGGGGAGAGGATTATAGACCTCAGAAAAAATATCTTCTTGTTGAGAGTAAGAGCAGGAGACAGAGATAATGTTCAGCGAGAGGGAGGGAGGTGTGAAGAATAGGTGTGAGCCAGTTAGGGGGTGTGGCAGGAAAAATAGGTTAGAGCCGGCTTACTGAACCCTGCCATGTGGACCAAGCCCAGTCATTACCTATAAGATGTTGACCTATAGAAAAATGACAAGGGCAACAAGCCCGTACATTCGCTGATTTCCTTGCCATTGCCTGATGAAATAGTTTAGGGTTTGGAGAGTTTATGTACCCATATCTTTTGGGATTTGCCCAAACTGCTGAGTGAAGACATGAACTGACAGGATGAGGGTTGCTAAGGTGTGCTGACCTTATTGGGACAACTGAGCAATCGATTTCGGGGACCACAGGTGAGAGATAAAGTAACCAAGTTAGCTGATGTTAGTGCTGCGTAGCGCCGGTTAGTGTCGGTGAGCATCAGCGTCATACACCCTTGCGGTTTCTGAGCCCAGGCCAGATGAACAGCATCATACTGTGTATTAAATGTGTCATAAATCTTGATTCACAAGCAGTTGGGCGCATCTGGAAATGTGGGACCCCAAATAAGCAGAACAAATAAGTGAATGGTCTCAGGACGTTTATGGACCCGATCATCTACACAGAAGGTACCAGACCAAGCACAGTGTGCTGCTTCCCTTGTTAGTGCTGCTAAAGTAGCTTCATAATGGATACCAGTGTTTTGAATGCCAAGCTTCTCTCTGGTGCCCCCACTGACAGTGGAGAGATATTACATCTCAGATGTTTATCCTGAGATTTATCCATCAGTCATCCCATTACCCCTTTTATCTACCCCCCCATATGAAATCCCCCCCATCCAATATTCCCTCCCTTAAACCCAAACATAACAGGATAAACATGCAAAATAATATAAATAATATACAAAGCGTGAAGCAAGTGCAGTGCCTTATATGCACACAATCTGGAGCATACAGGAAAAGAGGGAGGGGGGGGGCTGAGTGGGATTCTCTTAGGCCTGCTTTACCCCTCTGACATCATTTAACTCCTGCTGTACTACATTATTACTACTGTCTGTGACAAAAAGTACGAGTTAAAAGTATTGAGCCATAGATTATTCCATAATCCAAAAAGTAAGTGGCATGCAGATGTTGGGGTAGAACTGTGACCAACACTCTCAGGAAGGGGCTGTTGTAGGTTTGGACAGAGGCCCAGAGTAGAAAAAGTGACTGATGCAGGAAACCACCATACCACATCTGTCACTTTAACTCGGGGAATCGGGAGCTCGGGGACAGCACAGGGCTTTATAAGGCTCAGCAACCCCCCCGAACACTCCCGGGAGACACCGACAGTCAAAGCGGAAAAAGGACACAGGCCAGGGTTCGAACGCGACGCCCTGCTAATGACGGCTGGCCTCTCCTCTTTAGCCGCACAAATGATCAGAGCATTTGACCAATTACTAATTTGGCAGGAGCAGTGCAGTAAGGATGTACAGGAACACAGCTCACAGCTCCACAGTGCTCTTGTGTGTAACTGGTGCCACGTCGTGTTTCCTGGTGGTTTGGTGCCCCTGTAGTGAATGTGAGAATGTAGTATTCAGACATCCACCAGTGCCGTCAGTGAGTCAGGTGTGCAACTACTCCATGTCCGTATGCAGACACATCTGTACAAATTCCTCCGTTACGTGGGTCTGTCCTCAGCGCAGCTCTTTGCTGCTGTTGCTATGCAACGGTACAGCCATTCCCAGGAAGAGAATCCCCCCAATTTCCACCCCCCCCCCAGGGTAATATTCAGGTGCATGCAGACCAAGGGAAGAGGAGAGAAGGATAGAGAGAGTGAAACACGTTACCTGACAGATAATGTTATCATAGTAAGCCAAAGCACGGACATTAGGAGGGTTGGGGGGCGTGTCACAAAGTTTCCTTACATTTGGGTGGGAGCCCTCAGCAATGGTGGACAATGAGAAATTATCATTGTGCTGCTCCGAGGCAGGACGATACTTACTGCTGTTGGAGGAGACAAGAAAAAGAAAGGAGAAAGGAGAGAGGGAGAGGTGTTTCGAGAGAGCAAACGAATCATGTATGTGAGAAGAGAGAGTGGGAAGAGGGAAGAATGGAATGATAAGGAGGTGAGAGAAAAGAGAAAAAGGTGAGATGAGAGGAGGTGTGTGGGTGGTCAAGGGTTATACGAGATGACAGAATCAGAGGGGAAGGCAAGAAAGGCAAGCATTAGTATGAAAATAACCCAGTTTCCCAACAGATAAGGCATCTCTTCAGACAGCTGGACAGACAGCACACAGACAGATTGACAGACAGGCAGAGAAGCACACAGGCACACTGCAAAAGACAGACAGTCAGAGAAGCACACAAACACACACTGCAAAAGACAGACAGAGAAATACACAGACACACACTGCAAAAGACAGACAGAGAAATACACAGACACACTGCAAAAGACAGACAGACAGAGAAATACACAAACACACTGCAAAAGACAGACAGACAAAGAATCACACAAACACACACTGCAAAAGACAGACAGACAGAGAAATACACAAACACACACTGCAAAAGACAGACAGACAGAGAAATACACAGACACACTGCAAAAGACAGACAGACAGAGAAATACACAAACACACACTGCAAAAGACAGAGAAATACACAGACACACTGCAAAAGACAGACATACAGAGAAATACACAAACACACTGCAAAAGACAGACAGACAGAGAAATACACAGACACACTGCAAAAGACAGACAGACAGAGAAATACACAGACACTGCAAAAGACAGACAGACAGAGAAATACACAAACACACACTGCAAAAGACAGACAGAGAAATACACAAACACACACTGCAAAAGACAGACAGACAGAGAAATACACAAACACACACTGAAAAGAGACAGACAGACAGAGAAATACACAGACACACTGCAAAAGACAGACAGACAGAGAAATACACAAACACACACTGCAAAAGACAGAGAAATACACAGACACACTGCAAAAGACAGACATACAGAGAAATACACAAACACACTGCAAAAGACAGACAGACAGAGAAATACACAGACACACTGCAAAAGACAGACAGACAGAGAAATACACAGACACTGCAAAAGACAGACAGACAGAGAAATACACAAACACACACTGCAAAAGACAGACAGAGAAATACACAAACACACACTGCAAAAGACAGACAGACAGAGAAATACACAGACACACACTCCAAAAGAGGCACAGACACACTGCAAAAGACAGATAGGCATATATACAGAAAAATAACTCAGAGACATGGACAGACACTCATACACACATACAGTAAAGCACATAAACACAAGCACCAATAGACAGAAAGAGAACATTCAGACAGACACATACAGATAATTAAGTGGTGAGGGCTATCTGGAAGGAACTGGTACATTTTACCTCAAAAATATTTAGACTGGTTCTGGTCTGAGTTCAACACATTTGCATACCATTATGGCCTGACACTTTGAGGCAAAGAAACTGTTTATGACAAGTTTGGTCTGATTGGCCGATCACCCCTAGGTTGATTTGAATCCACCATGCTATGTATGCAGAGTATCTGTGTTTGGTGTGTGACTTTGCCTGTCTATCTATATATGTGTGCTGGTATGCATGTATGTCAGCTTCTTGTGACCAGCATCCTGCACATGTGTGTGCGTGGGTGTGTGCGTGTGCGTGTGAGTGCATGCATGGGTGCATGCGTGCACGCATTTACAAACAGAATAGTAACCCACAGGGCCTGGCATCGCTCTCCCTCCTGGTCACATGCTGCTGTTTCCTAAACTACGCTGCATGACTCAGGGGTGACACAGTTAAAGGCATCCACACACACTCTCTGTCCCTCTCTCTTTTTCTCTCTCTCTCTCTCTCTCTCTCACACACACACACACACCCACACACAGGCCATCTGTTTTTACTTGTTGGTGGCATGTTCCTGTCCAAAGTGCAGCTAGGGCAGGTTTCAAACGGTAATTTAAGAGGACTGCAGTAAAGTTGACTTCTTTCCTTCTCTTTCCCTTTGTCCTTTTTCGTCTGTCACTGCCATCTCTGCTTCCTCGGTGGGAGGCTGGCAGTGGGACAGTGATGTGTTCAGCAGCCGCATCAGCCGAGCACACAAGCACCCGCACGCACACATACACACACACACACACACACACCTGCACGCATACACACGCACACACACACACACACACACACACACACATACACAAATACACACACACATTTTCCTCCTTCTTTCGCCTGGATTGTACTCTGTCTGGATTTTCTGTCCTGCCTGTTTCAGTCCTGCCCCGCCCCCCAGCAGCACATCTGTATGTAGGTCAGCCCCCCCTTCTCCTCTCTCAGAATGTCCTACTTTCATTTGGAGATGATGACATCACATTGCCGAGACACTCTGTGGGCTCTCAGGGTAAGTGTGGATAGCATGGTAGCCACTAAGTGGCCCATATGCCGCCTGCGTAATTGTACATCATACACTATACATACGTGCACAATGACACCCAGCAGACACACAGGCAGACGTGCAGCCAGCCGCAAAACAAACACGTGATCCACACAAACACATGAATCCTAAATGAAAACCGTAGCATTCAAACACACAAGCCAGCACTCCCCCCCCCACTGACCTGCGCCTCCGCAGCTTGCGGTTCTCCATCTTAAGCAGGTGTAGCTTCTTGGCAAAGCATACGGTGACCATGAAGAGGAGGAGCACCGTGAGCGCAGCCACACCCACGGCCATGCACATCACCTGGAACTCCGTCACCACTGACTCGCACCGCGAGCCTTTGTGCCAGATGTAGTCCTGCACGCTGCACCTGCGGACGGGAGATTTGAGGGGGAAGGAATAAAGCGCTTTATTGGGAGGAAGCGATGATGGGTCCAGAATGGAGAGCCGCCAGAAGGAATGTGAGAGAGAGACGAGAAGACCACGGCAGGCAAGAGGAGCTGCTTAATTCAGCCACAGTATGACAATGAACTCCATCCTGCCTGTGCTCCATTATGCCATGACACACCAAGTTCCCCGGTGATGTTCTGATGTCAATCACCCAGTATCAGACACAGGGGAAATGAAAACAGGCTTGACCAGGCATCGCCCTGACTTGCTAGCTCCTTATTAGCCATTTTATCTTACATCTGTCTGGGGGGAGAGAAGTGAGCATCCTAGGATGGTGCAGAGGGAATGCGGACTGCAGCGCAGGAGCTGCAGAAGGTCAGACCAAGGGACAGACATGGAGTGTCTCACTGATTCAGACTGTGATGCAGGACAGACATGGAGTGTCTTACTGACTCAGACTGATACAGGACAGACATGGCTGCCACCCCCCCATATTGTACCTCTGGTCACACGCATTATGCAGCACACGTAAGGTCCCAAGGCAAAGCTCTGACTGCCGTGTGTCACATGGGACTGAACAGAGTCACATCCGTCCTGCACCATCTCACATACATTCAGGGTCCTGCAGAATCACATACACATAAAGACATATGACATAGACGAGCTGCTAATTTACTTTCATTCCTGCATTTGGAACAAATACCATTTAAAATGTAGATCCACCTGGCAAATCCCTACATTGCATCCACAGCTTGACCAGGCCATAACACTAGACAGCCCCCCAGGGCCCCTATTATACCCACGGACGTCTCCCACTGGGCATGCCATCACTGCGCCGCATCTCGCGACGTCACACTGCATTGCAGGAGCGGATCAGGGCTGGCTTAAGAACAATCAAGTTGGGCCAACAAAAGAAACTGTCAGCTGTACGTGTTCTATACAGTGATGTGAAAAAATATTTATTCTGATTTCTTATTTTTATGCATATTTGTCACGTTTCAGATCATCAAAAATGTTGATATTAGGCAAAGATATCCTGAGTAAATACAAAATGCAGTTTTTAAATGATGATGTCATTTATTAATGGAAAAAAGCCATGAAAACCTAGCTGGCCCTGTGTGGAAAAGGGGGTTGGGGGGGGGGGGGGGGGGGGGGGGGGGGGGGGGGGGGGGGGGGGGGGGGGGGGGGGGGGGGGGGGGGGG
>JAODKC010000137.1:23298611-23318892 GCA_026777985.1 Mormyrops attenuatus | reverse complement strand
CCGCCCCGCCCACCCCCTCGCCCGCCCCCACCCCACCCCCCCCCCCCCCCCCCCCCCCCCCCCCCGGGGGGGGGGGCGCCAAACAGGCGGATCGGTGCATTACATTCCGGCCATGTACCATCGCCGTTCCTCTCTGGCCCTGGACATGTGTCCCTAGGGATAAACTATTCCCATTGTAATAAGACTGAAGAGCAGGATTAAGGTAAGACATTCGCATGGTCCCATGCTGGTTGACAGCGAAGCCGAGAGGGATATATAGCTTAAGTATATTAATAAGTATATTCATACATACCTGTAATCCAGCGACCATTTATCATAACGAATGTTTCTTCCACTGAACTTCTCTTAAGCCTTTTCGCACATATTCGTATAGGCGACCAACTAGATTACCGTGTTTTAACTGGTCACCTTACTGGGATGGTAGATTAAACCTTTAAGTCTTTTCTGTTTCGTGAAGTTGGTCACACGATGAGGATCCCGGACACGGTGCCTTATGAGCGGCGTCATATTCAGTCTGTTCGCCCTCATTCACTTCAGCTGTGAATAAGCTTCAGTTTATCCTACACACCTGACGGACTAATCATCTCTCTAAATGGACCAATCATCTCCCTAAATGGACCAATCATCTCCCTAAATGGACCAATCATCTCCCTAAATGGACCAATCATCTCCCTAATTGGACCAATCATCTCCCTAAATGGACTAATCACTCCTACTGACGCAGAACTGAATTATCTACGCACACATGGAGCTCCAATAGTTGATATTATGATACCTGAAATGTCTGGTGAAATTACAGACATCTATTAATGATGGCTAAGGCAGTCATTGAAAGGGTCGGATTAATCAATCAAATGGCTGCTATCGTCTTCGTAAATTCCTAAAACGTAAATCAACTGGATTAATTATCTATAAATCAGACTGTAGAAAGTTACCTCTGATTTGGCGATTTCTCCAGACAAACGAGTCCAACTGATGTTTACTATGATCAAAGCTGATGTGTGTGGAGTGAAATACCAGTTTGGGGAAAGAAAACCGGAAATGCCAACGTTTCCCGTGGGACCGTGGTCACGTGGCCGCGTTTCAAATTTAAATTAGATTAAAAAGCGGTTTTTTCTCCCCCCCCCCCCCTTTAATGGAAGCCGACTTTGCTGCGATGTCATACAAGTTTAAGCCTGAAGCCACTTTCGCAAATATCTCTGTGGTATTTTTTTTCGAAGATGTATTTAGGAATAATAGTCTTTCTTACGGTCACTGGCCGTGAATGGGCACTGCAATTATTCATGAATATGCTGTGCATTGTCCCCTATAGCTTAATGCTTAAAGCTCGCTTTGCTGGACATGTCGGTATCGTTTAGGTTTATAAGTATTACTGCACTAATTCTATCTTTTGTACTTTAAACGGACACAGTGCAGTTATTTACGGAGCCCCTGAGGTGTTACGATAGAAAAAAATATCGCGTATTATAACCACACAGCCTCTTTCTCTCCGCCATAATTTATTACGCTCCGTATTGTGTGTCTGTCTGTCTGTGTCGGTGTCTGTCTGTCTGTCTGTCTGTCTGTGTGTGTGTGTGTATGTCTGTCTCTGTGTGTATATCTGTGTGTGTGTATGTCTGTCTCTGTGTGTGTCTGTCTGTGTGTGTGTGTATGTCTGTGTGTGCATGTGTGTATGTCTGTCTGTGTGTATGTCTGTGTCTGTCTGTGTGTGTGAGTGTCTGTATGTGTATGTATTTGTGTGTATGTCTCTGTTTGTCTGTGTGTGTGCAAGTGCGCCGCTGAGTCACGTGACCATCAAAACACTAGAGGAGGAGGCGGAGCAAAGGCTGTGACAGGCGGGGGCAGCAATCGAGAGCAAGAGTGTTTACAGTCCAGGGGTGTCAAACTGCAGTCCTGAGGGCCGGAGCCCTGTGTAGCTTAGCTCTTTCCCTGTTCCACCACAAATGATTCACCTCAAAAGCTTTGTGGAAACCCCAAAATGTGCAGGGCTCCGGCACTGCATTCAGGAGAGTATTTGAAACTAAAGTATCGATCTCATTAAACTGGTATTGATCAATATCAATACCAACATTATTATCGATATCATCGATTATTGGATCGATCCGCCCACCACTAGTGCGGTAGCCAGAGCGTTAAACCACCTGTGAAGGTGGCGGAGCTCACAGGCTCACCAGGGAGATTGAGCGCATCTGTATAACTGGATTTAATAGGAACAGGAGATTAAATTACAACCGAACCTGTTGAGGAGTCCAGAAGATCATAATGGTATCATATTGAATGGTGTTTCGTATTTGTGTATTTACGTATGTTGCGTACAGGGGGGGTGGAGGGGCATGGATACCCTGACAGACTCAGGGCGCCCTACACTTAACAGGGACCCTTGAATATATTAAGTTCTCCGTAAAATTGAGCGGGGCCAACGTGACTTGTCATGGGGCCCATATTAACTGGATTGTTAGTTGTGTAAATGCTGGAGGAAGTTGTGAATGCAAGTGCAGTAAAATAGCACGGATGTCAGCTTTCACACATCTGGTGCGACACTAACGCTTTCAAACGCTCACGCAAGAAAGCTTACTGCAAATCTATTATTCCGTTACAAACCTAAAATTTGCTACATCAAAAGTGTTTGGGTAGTTTGCAAACCATATTTACCTACAAGCAGTGTGCGAAATACCCGTCAATATTTGAGGGGGACCCCATCTCCCTATTGTTGTGCGATATTGAGACCCCCTTAAAATTTTGTTTTTGAGGCTTTCGGGGGGTCTCATGGGTTAATCGGGGGTGCCGGACCTCCCCAGATTTCGCACACTGCCTACAAGGTAATAAAACTGTTACATACATGTAAAATGAGTGTGCAGACTTGTTTCAAATTGAAAATCTCACGTCAGCCAGTTGACCAAGGTTGCCCCCCCGATACAGCCAATTCAGATGTGAAAGCTATGATGTAATGTTTTAATTCTGAAATCACTAATCTGTCACTGGATACTCATTTACCATGCTGACTTCACATCCGTTTAGTTTTGTCTGTGTAGTTTTAAAATTACAGATGCCATTTAACATATTGGTTATGTATGATGTACTGGTATACGATTTCTGCTCATCACTGACCATAGTGTCCATTACAGCTGATGTAATTATAGTCCATAGGAAATAGTGACAAATTAAAGAACATGAACCGGATTGTAACAGGACTCTGCATAGAAACAGGCATGAACTCAAACCCCCTTTCATCGCAGTAAAAAAATGTTCTCCTACCTCACCCCCGTTTCACTTCTCACTCCAAAATTTCTTGGTCCAGAACCATATCAGACCCAGAGTGGAGTGTTATAACTTTGGCTCAGACACCTCCAGATGACTGTTGTCCTCAGCTTGGCTCTGGACTCTTCTGTGGGTCTTACGATCAGCAGAGTCTGTCCATCCCAGACGAGCCCCGAAATTCAGTGGTCCACAAAACTTAGACATGGAATCAGCATAAAAATATTTCTTGTTTAGTTTAGTATTTGATCATTATTAAGAGAAGCTTGTAATGCTTCTTCCTGCCCGGAGCGTGCGGTGCACTTCCTGAGCTGGGGCGGTGCAGCAACTAGCGGCTAAATAAGGCTAACACACGTGGGAGTCGGACACTTCCCAGAGGCGGGCACCTTTATTTAACACGAACCAAACACGCGTACCCACAGTTACAAGGATCCTGCGTGCACACAGCGTTACCTAGAGGGTCATGGAGGAGAAAAAGGGGCTACAACCAGCCTTCTCACATCCTGTTTCCCCCACTCTCTCTCTCCCCGCTCTCACTCTCGCACCGCTCTCCCTCTCGCGAGAGCGCTTATATACTGCTCAGGGTAAAAGAGGAGCACCTTAAAGGCCCCTGCATATAACGGCCATTACAAGCTCACACACTAACCAACATTCTTTCCCTAGTTTCTGGATATTTTTCTCATGCTTTTTTATACCCTAGGTTTTTTGCAGAAGGTGGATCAAGGTCTCAAGCTGAGATTCCTCCTTACTTATCTGAACTTATGCAAGTTGCTTGGAAGTACAGGGCCCCACTTGTTTCCTCACAGATGTCCCACTAGACGGCCCTTATCAGTCTCACACTAAGCTGGTTGCTTGGCCAGGCAGACTCATGTCCTTCACCATATTATCCTCCTTTCTTACATTCTTGCTTGACACAAAAACTTTTTTCGTAATTAGGTTAATATGCACATAAAGTTATAACATGGTTACAGTATTCTGGTTATAGTTTATGCACAAGGAAGATTGATGGATTAGCAGGAATAATTGATCAAGTACTTAATTTGTGACTTTTAACTTTAAAAATCACAGTAACACTTTACTTAAAGCACCCATGTATAATGCATTATAGATACATTCATTCTGCATTATAATGCATTCATAAAGTATTATAAACATGGCTAAAACTATTTATAAAAAAGCATAACATTATACCCATGTTTATTATGCATTATGAATGCTCTTTGAAGTTCTTCTCTGTAATGCACTAATAAACATGATAAAAGTATTGCCCTTCTACAAAATGCAGGGATTGCATCTTTTCAGATCCCTAGTACAGTGTTTTTTTCAGTTTTAGTTTACCCTACCTATAAATAACTTTTGTAATTAACAGGTATGATTGTGCAAGTATACAGAATAATGTAACCAGCAGTTATAATTTTGTGTGTATATTTAACTGACTGTGGGAATTGACCTAGTTTTGAGATGATGATTTTTTTGAAACAACAATGTGAAAAATGTGAGGTGGCCAAGGACACGATGCCTCCTTCCCTAATAAGGGGTCAATTCTGAGACTGATAAGATGTTACCAAGTAAGAAGGGATCTCAGCTTGAGCCACTGTCTGAAAAACAACTAGCAAATAATCAAGCGGCCTGAGGAAAGACTTGGGGCAGAAGCTCAGGAAAGGAACATTGGTATTGATTATCGTGAACCTCCCTTTGATCGATGAAATATCAAACCACTGTATTAGAAGTCTTCTCCTGCTTCTTTCAGTCTTGTAACCACCTATTGGCATCTTTTAGTTACCCATAGTGCATGGCTGTGTATGTCCCGTGATGGAATGGCACCCCACCCACAGGGTACTTTGCCCTTGTTCCCATGCTGCCCCCCATTGGCTTCAGGCATCCCGTAACCCAGATGAGCAGCTGGAGGATCGATGGTCTCATAAAGCCCTGCATGGCCTTCAAGACACCTCATGATTGTTCAAGAAACTGAAGACTTGAATGAAGCAATGATGCGTCCTTCTTGGTTTTCTAGTATTCTGTATTGTGCTAATAATATTAACACTAGTAATCTGATGCATAGCACACATACTAACTGGATTGTTTGACATGAAACAGTCCTGAACCAAATCGAAATTCAGCTTCCTCTGAAGGGATGACTCCCCAGGGGTAAGCCTACAGCCATAGAGCATTACCTCTGCAGGAGGTGTCATGTTGCAGAGTGAGGCCTGCAACACCACTGTGTAATGTGTAGCTCATTTAATCCACATCTGCTGTATCTAAAAATATAAGGGCATCAGATAAATGAAGGGCCAGAAAATGTTCCAGACAATAACAGATATGATACAAATAATTCAGAGCCACAATCATTTATTTATTAGAACCACATACACACCGGTAAAAAATGGGTAAGTCAACTCATATAATTTACTTCTATATAAGAACACTGTTTTTCAGTCCTTATAGTTATTCAGCACACCGGACTCACACAGCACATCTTTCACCCGTAAATCATCACTCCAGGTGACTGAGTATACAGCAGCATTGTTGTGGAGATTCTACTCTTTCACTGCCCTTAGCCTCAGTAAAAGTCATGAATCAACCTTGATTTGGCTTAGTTACAACTGGTTTTTGAATACCAATAGCTGGAGGTGTTCGGCAGAAAAACCGGAGAACAAGAAAGACGGCCTGCTGGAGAAGAAGTGCATGATGGGACTGTGGTTAGGCCTGGCTTGTCTGTATGTGTATTTGTGAATGTCCCTGCCCAGGCAGGAAGTGGGGAAAACTGTGGAAACAGCATGCTAGGGGAAAGAACATTGTGGATGGGAAAGACGGGACATCAGAGCAACATATTAACCAGTAAAACCAGTAAAAACCATGCATCCCAGGTCCTGTGGGGTGGGGAATAATATTCATACCAATATTCAGTTATGTATTTATTAAAGGAATTGATTTTATATCGTTTACTCAGTAACTTTTTTGGATCTACCATGTAATCTCTTACCAATTGGGATAATGTACTAGGTGCATTTAGCGAGCATCACTCCTATTCTAGCTCACTTGCACTGGTTACCTGTGAAATACAGAACTGATTTAAAAATGTTGCTGTTTGTTTTTAAAGTGCTCAATGCCTTAGCCCCGTGATACATTTCCGACCTGCTAATTCCATATTCTGTCCCCCGGTCACTTAACTCATCCTCACAATACCTCTGAGTCCCCCACTCACCTCTCAAAACCAAACGTGACCAGACTTTGGAACAGTCTCCCATCCTACATAAAGTTCTGCTCCACTATTGAAGATTTTTAAATCTGAATTAAAGATCCACTGGTTTTGTCTCTTGCTTTCGCCGGTTTGAGGTTCTCCCATCTTCTTAAGTCCAATCTTAATTTACTTTTAATTCATTTTAATAATACACATTTTTAATAGCCCTTTTATGTTTTTTTTCCTCTCTGTTGTATTACATTTTGTTATTTTTAAAATCTAATTCTTATTTTTTTGTATGCATGTTTTCATGTTGTTCTTATATATTACTATGTATGTAATATTTGTTAATCCATTTTTCCATCAACTGGAAAGTACTCTGGGTCAAATCCCTGTCATTTTAAATGTGCTATACAAATAAGTGAATGATTTGACTATTTAACCAAAAAGGTCGAGCTGACCTCACAGGAATCTGGAGTGTGTGTGTAGGGGAGAAAACAAGCGTGTCTGGCCTTGGAGCTCATGGTGATCCAGGAGTCGGCAGATGGCTCCTATTTTATCCTGTTATACAAATATAGAAACATTTCCTGTAATTCAGTTTTTATAAGAATCACATAAACGTCATATTAGCACTGGAAACAAGTTTTTAGAGATCGAGGACAGAAAACTGAGAATTAGTGACATGAGTTAGGAGAAGAATGAGTGACAGGGGTTAGGAGAAGAATGAGTGACAGGTTAGGAGAAGAATGAGTGACAGGTGTTAGGAGAAGAATGAGTGACAGGGGTTAGGAGAAGAATGAGTAACAGGGGTTAGGAGAAGAATGAGTGACAGGGGTTGCATAACAACCCACTCCCCATGTGTATAAAGCATGGTGACTGTCTGGGGAACGTCCTCGTGCATGAGAAATTCAATCAAGAAGTCATCTCCGGTTACAGAGTGTCTATTTTGAATTAGTTTTGTCCTTCTGAAATTTAAATGTCCACAGATGGTAAAGACAAAGGATCTATAAAAGGTTTAAACTTAAAGCCATGAAGGCAACCCCCCCCCTTCACCACCAAATTTAAGAAACACCCACTTCTAGTCACACCTGCAAACTCACAGCTTAAAAGAATCACCTGAAGTAGTCCGTGGGTGACTGCCTAGTCAACTGGCTTCGCATGTCAGCCAAGTCACACTAATCTTGAAATATTCCTAGGGGTGCATTAATGCACGGGCTCACCCGGGCTGAAGTCTGGGGGGGCTGCTTTGACAATTTAAATTGCTCAGGGGCCACTAACCATGGTAATGTGCATTTGAATGTTCCAGAATGTTCTGCTTAGTTCATGGTTCAGCGAGGTACCCACAAAATATCAACCTCAACAGAAAAATACAAAAAGATCCTATTTACATACGTAAAACTGCTGATCTGGCTTTGTTTAGACCAGCTAGGTGTGAGTAACCTGTGTGTAATGTTGATCCACTGCAGATACAATACCTCGTAAAACATGGGGGGGGGGGGGACTAAAGACAAAGTTTTAAAAAGTTGACTGAAACTGAGAACATTCTTTGTACTGTCCGTTCAGCCTCCTGTGTTACCTGTGCATCCAGGAAGGATGGGAAAATTTCTCAGCATGGCTGTGGCTAATAGAAATAGTGGCTTCAGGACCCTGGTCACCGCCTAAAGTTCATCATGCTCTTGTAACTCATCTGCCTTCAGTTTGAACTCATTCTCCGTAATTATGCCATCACCATTGCGATCCTGGTTGGTGAACATGTTCTCAATTATCCTGAGTGGGTCGAAGCCGGGGGCAAGTCGACCTTTACCCTCATTTACCTGCTGCAGGATGTAGTCCGAAAACTGCAAAGCAGACAGTGGGGGTGGGGGGGACATGGATTATCTTACAAACTGCGATTCAAGATTACGACTCTAATATCACCGTGCGAGTTTAAGAAATAAATAAATATACAATTTCAATTTAAGCAGGCATTGCTGTAATTATGCCATTCACATTTGGTACCACTAATATACCTGCCCAGTTGCACACAGCCTGGTTTGTTAAGGGACTGACATGCGCGAGGTGCTGTCATGAATTTGTTAGCGATGCAGAGACTTCCTGCACCATCTCAATTTAAATCCACAACTAACCAAACTTTTGTTGAATATCTCCATATCTCTTCCCTGAACATTACGAACAGTTTCTTAACACATCTCCGACACTCATTACCAGTCGCGACACATTTTACACTACAGGATTTGGAGTTGCCAACAGGTCCAGACATTTATCCTGCAAGATATCTAATGGGTGTCGGCGACTCTGTCCGGCCGCATCTTTGAAGTAATAGTGATCGAGTGCCGATGTGCCAGCATCAGGCGAACACCGATTTACCTCAGATCTGGGGCTTTTGGTATTGATCGCCAAAAACCTTTGGCAAGTGGAAAATTGGGGATAAAATCGTACACTGTGAACTTAGCATTAGTTATTTTTTCTTAGCCCAGTCGGAATTTCCTGGCAAAGCACACACTCGGATGATGATGTCGTCAAAAATGAGTTAGCATGATGAATGTGTTTCCAGAAAAATATCTCCATTCGGTATAAAAGAAGTGACACATTCTTAGTCTTATCAAATACTCTCTTTTTATGGTGTTGACATAAAATATTGGGCAGCCGAAATGTTCCCAGACTACTGATTTCAGTGATGTGTCTTTGAGCTCCCTAGCTGTAACCAACTCAAAGCCAGTCAGGCATAATGTTTTCCATGTTGAACATTTACCTATGAATTTAGGTTTCACCCATGTCTAGAAATGCATTAATCCTTTTCATTCCACATTCCAAACTGAAAATGCTGTTACCAATAGGCACACAACAAATACATATACTGTTACATCCGCCATCTTCACTTTAAATGTAGACCTGAAATGCTCTTCAGCAAAATCTGTTTAAATATTGCAATACATATGAAATCGGCAAACATAATCAATATAATATGGATTTGGGCGGTCACTGCCTATTCCCGCCCCTAGCAGAGAGGTGGACAGGAATAGCATGATCACGTTTTGCTGCACCCAAATGGCACTTGTGCCTCTATGACGCACAGTAACAGGCACATGAAGTTTTATTTGTTAGGGTTTAGTCTCTGGAGTTTTGTCTTCAGATGTGAGGGTGTATAAGTTCTCCTGTATAATACAGTATTCCTCAACCAAGTCCTAGGGGACCCCCAGACAGTCCACATTTTTGCTCCTTCCCAGCTCCCCGCACACCTGTACCGCACAATCAAGAATACCGAATACCTGGTTCTGGTGTGCTGGGAGCTGGGAGGGAGCAAAAATGTGGGCTGTGTGTGTGCCCCTGAAGACTGGGTTAAGAAACAATAATTTAATGCATTAAGTTTGGCCCTGGAGGATCAGGACACCTACCTCTGTGGGTTCCACTCTAGCATCCATATTCTTATCCATCTCTGCAAAAAGACTGGGGGAGACGTTGTCCTTCCACACAAACATGTAGCCCTCGGGAAGCCCCTCTTCCATGTCGATCAGCTCGATGGTGAACGCCAGCACAGCGCTACCTGGGACCTCCCCATCTGCTCACATAAGCAGAGGACACTCAGTCAAATGCCGACCATATCAGGCTTCTAACGCTACTTCAAAGTCACCGCCCATTTCTAGCTGACACTCACCGACTCCCCTCTCCCCATAGGCCAGATGAGGTGGGATGATCAGTGTGCGTTTCTCACCCACACACATGTCCTGCAGGCCCATCTCCATCCCCAGCACTACTTGCCCTGCACCCAGGACCACGTTGTAAGTCTTCCCATAGCGATACCTGTAGGAAAATGCAGTTAGAAGCAAAAGCACTTGCAAGGCTACCTACTCCATAGCCCTCATACTGTGTGTGGCCTATACTTACGTGGAGTCGATGAAGGTGCCGTCCATCAGGCTGGCATTGTAGTGGTACTTGACAAAGTCGCCCTTCTTGCTACGTGTATCACAGACCTCGGGCCTGAAGCTGGTAGTGATCTGCACTGTATCTGAGGGGTTGTGGAAGTCCACCACCAGGATGTCAAACACCAGCACTGCCGAACCAGGAATACTGGTGCCTGAGGGACAAGCAGAATGTCAACATACAGACTTTGGGGAGGCAAATCACTAAGCACCAATGAAAGATGTCTCAAACACATCTCCACCACTCTGTGTTCCCTGAATGCTCCTAGTCTTGTACTTCTGGAGTGGGTTGTACCAGCTAAGCACAAGTTCGATTGTAAAGCTGAGTGTAAGGTGTACCTTAAATTCGCCTGGAGTGGAACGATCTTCATTTGGTTGCAGAGCAGGGCCCCAAAGTAACGGACTAGTCTACCAGCAAACGCCTGAGCGAAGTCAAAGCTAAAAACTCACTTGTGTAATTTAGGCTTTGGGCCAGTGGTAGCCTAATGGTTAGAGAAATGCACTTGTGATTGAACGGTTGTTGGTTTGAATCCCCAACCAGCAAAGTACTCCTAAGGTACTCAGAGAAAGACACCACTTCTAAGCACTGCTCCCTGGGTGCTGAACTAGCCACCCACTGCTGCAGTGGGCCACACAAACAGCTTCAAGTTTTGAGATACGAAGAACTGCACTTGGTGTGTAGCTAGATGACCTGACCTTGAGTAGCTCTCCAGGCTGAGAGGGGGAGACTGAACATGGTTTAAACTCTTATTTCATTATACTCGTATACATAATATTCATTTAGACTTATGTTTCACTATGTTCTTATACATATATCAATTAACTCATTTCACTGTGCTTATATGTAAAACAATATGTATGCAAGCTGTAGGTGCAGAGATAGCAACAGCAATTATGCTATAAAAATCAATACTTATGTAAAAGGACGTGTTTTTTTCCAATTTATCATGATCAGCTTTCATCCCTTTGAAATGTTTTTCCCTTTTTCACATTTATTGAACATGGAATACTATATGAACAACGACATGTGAGCCGGTGAGGTCCTTGGGGGGGATTTTAGGAGTTTTAAGGACAGAACTGAAGGGCCTAGTACCAGGAGCTCTGGTAGCAAGATAGATAAGAGACGAGCTAACAAGGAACAAACAGACCTAATAAACATCTCCCATCCTAATTTGTCTGCAGATTTATGTCCGTCTGAAATTTTTTGACTTCCACAGTGTCTCATGTTATTGGAGTGCTGGTGTTTAAGGATTCTTCAGGCCTTTGTTCCCTCTCACCTCCCCCACCGAGTTTCGGTGCCACAGTTAATTGGACCTCCTGGAGCCTCCTTACCGCCGTACCGAACTTAAAATAGGCCTACGTCATGTACCTTTCCTGGAGCCTCCTTACCGCCATACCGCACTATAAAATAGGGCTACGTCATGTACCTTTCCTGGAGCTTCCTTACCGACGTACCGCACTATAAAATTGGCCTACGTCATGTTAACCATTTCTGACTAGTATGTTTATCAAATTTGTGGTAATTTCAAAGTGGTAACATTAGACTTTTGTTGTGGGTGCTTGACATTCTTTCAGCTGCTACATTAAATACTCAAAGAATCCACATGAAAAAAATAATGCAACAAATATTTCTAGCTTGCTACCTGACGTTAGCTGGCTGGACTAAGACATATGACATATGAAGCCGGCAACCTCGTTGTATCCTAAATCAGCAGAAAATGTAACAAGTTATTATATATATATCTGCCAACACATTTCGGGCAGTTTTGGTCGTTCCATTTGCCCTCGGAACTCGGATTCCGGGTCGGATTCCAAGTTTTGAGGCCGGAAGTGACGACATGCGCGCTCCCGTTTCTCGGAGATCCGAGAAACAGCAGCACAGGGATCCCGAGTTCAGAATCCAAGATGGCTGCGCCCTTTATCAACAGAAGGTAAAGGTGGAGTTTTATACTGTTTAAGCACTACGTCTCATTTGTGGCTAATTAAATCGGTCGCACACACTATACCGTCCAGCTTATCTGTGGACGTTTTGCTACGGAGTTTTATACGTAAAGCACCATGAGTAATGTGTTATCAACTGATATTGCTAACAATGGCTCAATTAACCGGGCTAGAATTGGATTTCATTATATGAATGTTCAAGATCTTCAATAGACATGTTAAGTGTATATATATTCCCTTTTATATATATATATATATATATTGCATGTTAAAAACAAAAAATGTCTGTTAGTTACATCTGTGCCCTTTTCACTACTTTTAAATGTCTTTTTTATGATGAACCTTACACCTAATTTATAACTTATAACTTAGTGTTACATTGAAACTATCTGGGTGGCGCAGCCGATCATTTTTTTTAGTAGTTCGTAAACTCAAACGTAGAGGCAGTTTACGTCCACTGTAGGCTACAATCGAACGGAACCTTAGCTGGTACAACCCACTGCTACTTCTGTTGATTTGAATAGTTGTCTCGCTATGTTTGAAAGGTCTTGGATAGCTCTTGCTATACAAGTATACCGCTTACACTTGTAACTGGGCTTTTACTGGAAGCTCAGCCTAACTGTCTAACTTGCCTAGTTGACTCCTTGACAGCTATTTACCTCACATACATCACTATAGACAAGTGTCCCTTAAGTTCAAATATGTAAATGTCTCTAAATTATAGAAACACACAAGTTAAGCGAAAACTTAAGCTTGTGAATGTACTGCATTTCTTTGTTTAGGTTTTCAAATCACATGAGGGATGTTATGCTAAATACCAAGTGTCACTCTCAACCCATGGCTTATAGTGCGGACCGTGTTCTTCGGGCCCATTTTCCACGCCCAGCCCACAACTCCGTCCCCTACCCACCTCCCCGCAGAGCTTACCTGTTCCCTCTTCCCCATAGGCCAGGTGTGGTGGGATGGTAATTCTCCTCCTCTCCCCAATGCACACACCCAGGAGGCCCTCATCCATGCCTGCGATCACGTAGCCTTTCCCAATGTATGTGTTATAGGTGTTATTCCGGGAGTAGCTATGTGTACAATTACAAAATTTAGTTTAGCCACTGTTATTTAACATATTTATGATGTTGCTAATCTATTAATATGACATCTTTGGCTGATTACAGAGATTGCAGTCGATTTCATATCAGTTTGAAATTTCACAGTAAGACGCGCAGCCTGCATCTCATTCCATGTGTTCCACCAAAGGCAACCTTTAACTTTGGGGTCCGTAGACTCCTGCTAGGTTCTTTTGTAGAAAAGGAACAACAATCAAAGTAGTAAAGCAGCTATGAACAAGACTCAACGATGGGTTACATCAATGAACACATGCAGCACACAAAACACACACAGACACAAGGTCCATACGCACAAGTTTCTCGATCATGGTACGCCTGATCAAATAAGCCGTTTTTAAAAATACATAGAGGAAAACCCACCCCCTGGCCTCTAAAAGCCTCTCTCGCTGGGTAGTTTTACGCATATTCCAGTTTGCTCTCCACAAAAGACACACACAGACATATACATATACAGATGAGAGCAAGTTCTGGGGTCAGAGCGCAAGTTCGGCCAGCATCTATGACGGCGAGACCTTCAGATCACAGAGTCCTAACCAATACAGCCACACGCTGCCTGGTCATTGCATGACGCATTTTTGACACAACTAAAACATTATACTGTAAAAACTATTTGTGTGATGATGTCTCCCTCTTGTGGGACTCAGTCATTGCCTGTTTTCCAGTTATTAAACTTTCACACCAGTGTTGTACAGTGCGGTACAGTGAGCTACAGTGCGGTGCTGTAACGGGTCTAAATCAAAGGTACGTAGCTCCAGAATGCCAGTAAAAAAAGTTAGTTCTAGTTCCAATTTCCCAGTAACAGAGCAACAGTAAGAATGAACTCACCTGGAGTCAAAGAAGCTACCGTCCAACAGGGTGCCGTTGTAGTGGTACCTCATATAGTCACCCTTTTGACTCTTGCGAGTGCACATCTCAGGTACCACTTGGGACTGCACCATGATGCCATCCTTGGGGTTATGAAGGTCCAGGAGAACAACATCGAAGACCAGTGAGGCCTGGCCCGGGATGTCACTGCCTGCAGAGGTGAGTGAGGTCAGACTCACGAAGGAAGTAACTTCCTGTCTGCTAAATACTGCATATTGAGGGATAGTTAGTGTCTCAAGTCATAAGGACAGGACAGCCCCCTCAGGACATTCAATGCAGGACAGCCCCCCAGGACAATCAAAGGTGCTTTCAAATTGTGACTCTGTGGTGTTTGCTACTAGTAATGTGCTCAAACACATTTTGCCGAAACACTTTTTGAAGGCCAAACTGTTAAGTTTAACAATAAAACCGCCAGCGGCAATGCGCTTCACTGTATGACTCCTTTTGTTTTCACTATTGGGCCATCATGCTCGCATAATGCCCATCCATGAAGAAGACAATGGGACAGTCAGTCACCCCAGTATACCAATAATATAATGGGCCATCATGTTCGCATAACGCATGTATAGCGGGACAAGAACAGTAGTCCAATTAAATGCCGTAGTCAAGCTATAACCATAGCTTGACTTAGCTGTGCATGTAAATGTACTGAGTGTTTATTTGACATTTGAAAATGTCATTTTTCTATATAATGGCACGCAGTGTTCAGAAAAAATAAAATCTACTTCTTTCCATCTTGCTGCATTTATTTTTCAATTGAAAAGCTCAAAAACAAAATTAATTGACAACATTAATTTGAACTCGTAAATAAATGATCAAGTAGTTACTAGAGGTCGACCGATATATCGGCCAGGCGGTATACTCGGCATCAGGGTCAGCCGATGGCCGATATATGCTGCCGATTTTTTTTGGCCGATAATTGGACATTTTCCCCTCTATTTGCACGGTAAAATATCACACTAATAATAACAAACGATACACAAAATTTCTCAACTTAGCATTTATTGAATACTGACCAACTGACAATATCGGCATTGGCTATTGAAAAACCCTTATCGGTCGACCTGTAGTAGTTACCCCAAGTTTATTTTGGCTCCAGTTTCACCCAAAAAAATTCTAGTTTTGGTTAAAAATTCATTTTGGTAAACCAAACCAATCTGTTACCCAAATCAAAACAGAAATCCTTTATTTATCCTGTAAAGGCCCATTTCCTGTGTACTATTAGCAGTAACAGTAACAGCCGGAAGCTCTGTGCTGGTGAGATTCTACTGTGTATGAAACAGGACATCTCCTGCTGGTCCACCATTCAACAGCATCAACCACCATTATCTTCACTGATTTTTAAACATCTGAGAGTTAAACATACAGAAGTATATCACTTGTTATACAACTATACCCACAAGTCAACAAAAGCACAAATCACGGCCCCACTCACCGTCTCCATTCTCGCCATAGCCCAGGAAAGGCGGCATGGTGATCACGCGTTTCTCACCCACGCACATCCCTAGCAATCCCTTGTCCATGCCGGCGATGAGCCAACCGATGCCCACGTAGGTGTCATACGTACGCAGACGCGTGTGGCTGGAATACAGATGGGTGGAGTGAGAGGTGAAGACTATAGAATGCTTCAGTGTACTGCTGTTGTATACGTCTTATTCCGTGCCCAAACCAAAATTTACATATTGATCTGTTAATGAGAAGCTGAAGTAGTTCAGCCTTCCTCTGCCAGAACACCCCTCTTCACATTGGCAGCATTCTGGGAAAATCCCCCTGGTCAAAACCAATGAGGGTGCCACTCTTACCTAGAGTCAAAGAGTGTACCGTCCAGCAGGGTGCCATTGTAGTGGTACCGCACAAAGTCGGACACATCTACAGTCCGGGTACATGTCTCAGGCTTGTAGTAGGTCTTCACCTCGACCTGGTCCTGCGGATTCCAGATATCCAGCAGCAGCACATCGAAATGCAGCACAGAGTCAGGTGGGATGATGTCACCTGTGGAAAGGGGAATATCAACTATCAATAACTTATGGGCCAACGTATCTCTGAGGGCTCAGCCAATCAGATTTACCTGCCCCTTCAGGGAATAGCCAACAGTGGAAGTGATTCATATCTATTATCACACACAATTCCGTAATTCCCTGCCAATAAGGGTCGTCCAGACAGCTGCACAGATAGCATACAGCCAGGGCTGCCAACTCTCACGCGTCTGGTGTGACACTCACACTGTCAGACTCTCACGCGAGAAATCTTACGGAAAATGTATATTATTCCATTATAAACCTAGAATTAGCTATATCAAAAGCATTGGGGTAGTTTGCAAACCCTACAGAACAATTACAAGGTAATAAAACTGTTACATGCATGTAAATTTGTGTGCAGACTTGTCTCAAATTGAAAATCTCACTCCAGTCAGCTGACCAAAGTTGGTAACCCTGATACAGTATACATTTATGCATACATGTGTATTTGGCAGCCGTTTATGTCCAAAATGACATACATGTGAGGCAGATAATGCATAACATGAATAGAGGTCTGAAGTAGAAGTACAGATAGGTTAAGCTCCCAGAAACCAGTGCAAGACAGTTGTGGGGGAAAGAGCTTTTGTAACTGGAAATGCTTGAAACTTTTCATGATGCGTCTGGTTACCATATCCATCCTTTCCGTAGGCCAAATGTGGTGGAATCTTGACCAGACGCCTCTCATTCACACACATGTCCAGAAGAGCCTTGTCCATGCCCTCAATCAACTGGCTTCTGCCCACAAACACGTTGTAGGTTGACCCTTTGTCATAGCTGTGGGACAAAAGGCAGAAGTCAGAGTTGATCACATGACTAAGATGGACCTATGACGTCACCCATCAGCCCCTTCACTTAACAGGCCAAATGAATGATGGACCAATGAGTTCAATAAAGACATCATGAAAAAAGTTTAGTTTGTTTTAATTGATGTTTCTTTTTGTTAGCGATTCAAATGGTCCTCGAATCACATCGACTTCTTTCTAAGTGGGGTTTCTAACTTTATATCTGTTATTTTGGACCATTTTTTCTTGCCATCACATTACTTTACTGTCTTTAATATGGGGATTCGTCCGTACATTAAAAATCCAAGGTTTCACGGTGATGTCCACGGCTTAGGGGCACGACCGCTTAAATTAGGCTGATGAACAAAAAAAAAATATCGGATCTAAAAGTAGGAAAATTTGTCTATATAATAGCTGATAACCCGGACTGCAGGTCTAATTTACGATCAGAACGAAAAACTGAATGATCCCGGATGTAATTAAAGCTGAATATCAAAGTAATTAAATGTAGTCATCGAGGTTTCTAACAGTCTAAGGACTTTATTAAAAAGGCAAGTTGTCGATGCGTGCAATGCCCTTATTTCAAGATACTGATTTTCCCGATAAGACTCTTCGTCACTGCAGTGTGTGAACAAACATCGAAGCCCATCTCGTTTGTCTTCAGCACATCTTGCATTTCCCCGTTAATACGCTGCTTCGTTGTCCCGTGTGAAGCGATGCCCTGCTGCCTGCGTGGCGAGCTGCCGCCCCTGCGCCACCGGCAAACAGCGTGCCCCCCCCCCCCCGATGGCCCGCTTACCTGGAGTCGAACTTGGTCCCGTCGGGAAACGTGCCGATGTAATGGTACCGGACGAAGTCCCCGGCTTTCACGGCTCTGTCGCAGCGCTCCGGGATGGAGGTCTTCTCTATCACCATATCATCTAACTGCAATCCAGCGCTGATCAGCTGTGCTAAATAAAGTACACTGGGCCATATCTCTCTCATTTTAACTGGTAAATGTTAAACTGGACAATCCGTCGACCTGAGACCGATGTACCGATAACCGAATGATCCGATCTCCCCCGCAGAAAGGCGACCTGAATCCCACAGCAAACGAAGGTGGATCCCGACGGAAAGCCGAATTCGTTCCTTCCGCTTCTGGACAGACTTGAAATGTGATCAAAGAGCCGAAGACAGGGGGGCTGGCTAGGAGACAGGGGGGCGGCTTCATACGTGGCACTCGGAGGGTCTCGATCGGCGGACGGGGAGCTGCGGTTCGGGGCGCATTCCGCTGCAGTGCAGTTCGGGGCGCATTCCGCTGCACTCGGCTGACAACTTTATTGTTTTATTTTGCATAGGCGTAATAGGCTGGTTCACTACTTGGAAATGCAACCAGAAGTCTTCGGGAAGTCGCAAGGAGTCTGTGAAACTAATCACAACAAACATAATCTAAAAGGACATTAGCTGCGCAATAAAAATTGAAATTAAAAGAAATATAAATATTAAAATATAAATATTATACTAATATTCATGAGTAACAGATAGGCCTACTATGTTTTTGATGAGTGTGTAGTAGGAGATGGAAGATGTTCATCGTACCGCTCCAAACTTTTTCTAAATAAGTGCGCAGTTTTGTGGGGATCAAATGTACAACAAAATGAACAAATATACAGTTTATCTAAGTTCTTGAGTGTTTGCTTTCGTACCGACTGCCGTCATTTGTAACCCCCCATATGATTATGCATGAATGGTGACGCTTACAGTATTTTTTTCCGTAGCCTTAGCTGTAGTTTTAGCTGCTTTTTGCAGTTTGTAGTCTTAGCTACTTTTTTCTCTACAATCAATCCTTAGCCCGGTTTAGGCACAAAATGCTTATACAAACGGTTCAGAAGAGACTGACCGGGCCCGTGGTTCTGCTTTTACAGTAAGGTTACAATTCTAAAACGGGACGGTATAATTTAATGCAGGTAATCTGGCCATTTCCGCTGCGGTCCGGCGGGGACGCCCAGTCACAAGCCCCCTTTCCCCGCCCCATAGCTGCGCTTTGCGTCGCTGTCCTGGCCGGGGGGGGGGTCCGTGTGAAGGATCAGAAATGGCACCAATGTATCCTCTAACTTTCGGGGCGATTCTCTGCCTCTTCGCCTTTTCTTCTGATGCGCAATACGAGACTTACAGCTTCCGAAGTTTTCCGAGCAGCGAACTTATGCCACTGGAATCCGCTTATAAATATGCGCTGGATCAGTACACTAAAGAAAACTGGCAGGAATGCGTGGAGTATCTGGAAGTGAGCCTGAGACTCTACCGACTGTTCAAAGACAGCGAGGCTTTCTGCAACCTGAACTGCAGCTCCGTGCGGTTAGACGACGAAGCGAAGTTTGCGCAGTTTCCGGAGCTGCACGCCTTCGGGAACATCATGAAAAGGGCGCAGTGTCTGCGGAGGTGCCGGCACGGCTTACCCGCTTTCAGGCAGACCAAGCCCGGCCGGGAGACGCTGGACGGCTTCGAGAACCGGGAGCCCTACAGGTATCTGCAGTTCGCCCTCTTCAAAGTAAGTCGGGCCACCATAAAGAATAACTTAACACGGTCTTCAGTGTGTGCGCCTGTAAATGGATAATAAATATCAATGCATAAATGAATACAGTATATCTAATAGTTATAGTGGACTGACGGCATTTTAACATGTATAGTGGAAAAAGGAATTGCATTTTAAATGATTTTCTTCGTGGGCTGGACCTGTTGACGAAACTGCAGAACTAATTTAATTGACATGATAAAACTTAAATTACTTCTAAACATCGATTTCTCCGCTAGATTTTGATGGATGTAAATTTAGGATGTTCTGAACTGAGTAGATAGGTGCAGTTGACTGCTGATAAAGGTTACGGGTTGCGGACAGATTTACCAGCTGGTGTTCAGTGTGTCCTGGCATAAGCGCAGTTTGATGTTTACGGGGGGGTGGCGGCCTGGGGGCTGCATGCTGCTCACTAATGGCGCTAACGCACGTATTTGATGCGCACGTACGCGACCTACTATTTTGTCTACCTATCGGGTACCAAGACGACCGCCTATGCAAAGGCTTAACAATTAATTGCAATTTCGACACATTCGACTGGCGGCAGTGGGGCGGCCCCCCCCCCCCCCCGGCGCGAGGGGGGGAGGGAGGGGGGGGGTGTGGGTTTTTATTGGAACAAAAAAAGATCAGCCGTCGGGTGGGCGAGAA
>JAODKC010000137.1:23278680-23290686 GCA_026777985.1 Mormyrops attenuatus | reverse complement strand
CGAGTTCTAGTATTTAAACTAACATTGAAATTTAGCTCAACAGCATCCCGACCTGTTAGAATCTTATATACCTGGATATAAGAACATAAGAAAGACTTGTATGTGAGAAGGTGATGGAGACCCATGCAATGCCTCTCTGACTTTGTTTTGGAAGAGATGGGTGCGGGAGTACCTGCCCTCACTCCAAGAGAGGCAAAGGTAGAATGAGAAGAAAAGGAGTTTGAAGGCTGGAGATATTGTGGTGATTATGGATTCTTCCGATCCTCATGGTTCCTGGCCACTAGCCAGAGTTCTGGAGGTTTTTCCTGATAAGCAGGACCTCATACATTCTGTGAGGTTACAGACAAAATCTATTGTGATTGAAAGGCCTGTAACTAAACTTTGCTTCATGGGGTGTGAGACTGTGTGTGTGATTATACTGACTATAACAGGGCGTATTGCAACATGTTGGTTCCTATTTGTTTTCATTTATTTAAATTATGTCTGCATGCTATTAACAATTAGGGGCCAGTATGTTGAAGCCAAGTGTTTGTAAATCTGTTTGTGTACACTAGGTGGCGCATGTCATTGATTGGGTCATACAGGTATATAGGCAGTTAATGGGAGTGTTAGGGTTAGGTGTTTGACCCCGGAAGGGCAAAGGGTTTTTGAACACTACTCTGTGCTGTTGTCAGTGATGCCGCGCCATAGTTTCTGTGGATGAACTTTGCTTGGTAAAATAAATGGATCACTTGTTTGCAGCCGAAGGCAGGTCTGCGGGCTAATTTCTGAAACCGTGTCAGTGAGACTATTAACATCTAAGTCTACAGCGCGTCAAACAGGTCATTCCTGGAGCCAAAGCACCTTAGGTGTTCAGTTAGACCAAACTCCTTTACATTCAATTTCTCTGAAAAGATGTCAATACCATGTTTTATTTATAAGGAAATTTGTAGATATCTAATAGTTTATATCAGTCATTTAAAATCAGATATTAAACTTCTCTGTGGCTGGATTTTTGGCTACTGTGTACAGAATCGCAGCCTGGTGAGTTTGTACTCTGCGGGATTTTCTGTGGAGCGACATACTGAATAAATAGATTATGTATGTCCAATATGGGTATTGTATTAGGATCCTGAAAATTAAATTGGATTTACTCATCAGATTAACTGGACTTTAACTGTGGGTTTAACTTCAGTGTAATGTTTATAAATATTTATAATGAGTTTAACGGGATTTATCACAAAGCTAGGAGACTGGACCTACATTTCAGATCAGAGCTATAAACTGGGCTGTTTGCTAGTTGTGACCTGAAGCCCCTTGAAGGGTGAGGGGGATGGATCCAGTGAAGAAGCCAGCGATGAGGGACGACATGGGGTCATTCACTGAAATCAGGTCCATTGAGGTATTCACAGGTAAGCTGTAGAGTCATTCAGAGGAGATGGGACCACAGAGTTAATCGCAGGCACTCTTGCGTAATTCAGTATCTTTACATGCACACTAAGAAAATCAAATTATTGTGTTAATCCGACTACGACCAGACTTTTAAAGTACATGTGAAAATGTTAGTCTGACTGAAATCGCACTAAACCTAATTTCTCAGTTGGACTAAGACACCCAGATAATGCGATTGGGCGTCTGTTTACTCCTGCATGTATGTGTTCAGTAGCACTCAAACTGGCCTAGGTGTTCTGCAAATGCTCCACATTATTCAACAATCAGTATTTTGAATAAAAACACATTTTTCATTGATTCTTATGTTTCTGTGTCTTTGTGTTATCCAGAATTTTTTTTTTTAATTTCTCATTCAAGATTAACAGGCAGCTCATCAGGCTACATGAGATGCATGTAAAACAGGTTTATTTTAGAGTGACATGACGGTTCCTTGCCTGTTACCTTCTTGCTTGTTTGTGTCGTCTCTGCTTACTCTGACTTCGTCCTGATGTCGAAGGGCATGCAGGTTTGATTGCTGTCTCTGAATAGTCTGCACTGCGTGTCTGCACTGCGTGTCTGCACTGCGTGTCTGCACTGCGTGTCTGCACTGCGTGTCTGCACTGTGATGGACTAGCATTTTGAATAGTGTTTGCCTGCATTGTGCGCTGTGTAGGCTGTGATCTAGGAGTAGTGAACCATTTCTTCCTCCCCTCTGTCTGACTTCTTCCTGATTGAAGTGCACTTTTCCTGTACCAGCAAGAAGCTGGTTTTAGCATAAAACTAAGGGAAAGAGGTATTAAGGGTCCTTTTGTTTTGATGGATCTGGGCTTCGGATCCTGTTTGAATTTTGGCTGGACTGTCAGCTCTCTGCTAATACAAGAGCAGCTATCAGCATAGCTGTCACTTTGGATATGAAAGTAGGTCAAATGAGGCCTCAGAGTGTTGTCACTTCAATGAGGGGCTATTTTAAAATCATGCCATAGTGTTACAGCTTAGCGCTGGAAGCCTTGGCTTCAGCTCATAATACAGCATTTTCGGTCACTTCTAGTTTCTCTTTCTATATACCACAGATCAAAATTAAAAGATAACATAAGTTGGTCTCCATCAAGGAAATCTAGCATGTTTCCTTTGCCACACTGCTATGCAGACTGCATTGTTTTTGGTGAAGTATTGCTGTTATAGACAAAGTGAAAGTGGAAATAAGGGAAGAACTTAAGCTACATTATTTGCACATTCTTAACTGTGAACTCTTATAAAGCTACAGTAGATGTAACAAATTGGAAGTAGTTTTCTATTAGTTGACTTCCTCTCATGGTAAAAACATTGCCAGGGCACAGAGGAATAATACTCCTTTTGTGTGACCCCCAGAAAGCAATGGCTGTATATTTATTTTATACTTATTTGTCTTATATTCTGTAATTTAATAATTTTCATGTTCATAATATTCATTTTAAGTTTGCATTATGTGCGCATCAGTTTCAGTACTGATTGCAATTGTATATAGCGAGGTTAGCTAATACCATACCACGCTGGTTTCCACAATAATTTGCTGCATTGTTATGCATCTTGGAGTTGCACACGGAGTAACCATAGCACTCACCTATCTTTTGTGGTTCACAATTGTTTTACGTTAATGAGCAAGACTTCATGTTGTTTTCATATTCTCCTTTTATATAGTTTCACACCTATTCAACTATTGTAGGAGGCCGCAAGGACTGCACCTAATTTCGTTGTTAGTACTACAACGACAATAAAGACTTTCTGATTCTGAGTCATTGTAATGCTAGATAAAATCATTACTTGTAACAGTTTGGTTAACAGTTCATCTGCACCAATACTTAAAGTCAACATGTCTGTTGTGTCTTTATTATTTGATTGTATTATTGTTTTATGTTGAATTGATGTAAATTTGATTTAATGTAAAAGAACGGGGCAAATTGCTATATATAAATGTAGTTTAATTCAGTAATTACTAGTTAACGAATAATTAATATAGCAAATCTTACTTTTTAAAATTTGGGCCGATTTACAGAAACTGCCAGCAGGCCGCCCTGTTAATAATATTCTGCGTAAACTAAATGTAACGGAGGAAAAAAAAAGTGGTAATTCTATTGATAAAGTACTGGAACTAGAAATCGGCTGTCATTCCTTTGATATAAAGAAATTGCAACGGTGTTAGTTGACAACAGCGTCAAAGTGCAGTTAAGCTGTCTGGAGAGGCAACCACCATGTTTCCAGTCAATAACCTGGGTGGTGAAGGGCATCGCTCTTCCAAGGTGGTGTAGAGACTGGGAACTGCAGTCCGGCATTGCACATGCTCACTAATACCTCACAAGGCATTCATGTTCTGTTATTTAAATTCCAGAGCAATTTCAGCTTGTTTTCCATCTCTGGGATACATACAGTCATTTCTGCCAGTGAATTCAACAAGACTTTATAGGAAACATAAATACAGGTACATATTTTATGAATATAATACTCAAGCAATTGGAAAGTGGAGAATTACAAAAGATGATGCAAAAATCTAAATATTAAATAAACCAAATTTGTTCCTTGGATACAAATATTTTTAGAGCGTGAAGAGGAAGTATGAACATAACAAATGAAACATACTGTAATGGCAGTTAAGCAGAGTATTGAAGTATGTAGTTAGCATGTGTAGCATATCCACAGAATAAAGCTTGACAGCTCTCTGTGCACTAGGCTTGGGGGAGTCATGTGACTTGTCTGTATCCCTGCCACCAAGGCTCAGGGAAGATGGGCTCCAGGAGAAACCCGTAAGCGATTGTCTAGAACCCCTTAGGCACTGGTGTCTGGCCGATTTCACTGTTCAAGCTCTTTACCATTTCTGACCGTACATATATAGACTGCCTAAATAAATTTCAGAAATGTGTGTATTCCAGAAGTGCAAATGAATACACGTATACAGAGCCACATCAACTCTGTACTAAACCTTGACCAGAGCTAGCCTCAGACACATACTCTCTGTACAGTTGATCTCACAGACACACAATTTCCACACTCGTGTCTGTTGCATACTGACAAATACGCTCTGTACACTTGTGTGTCCGTGCGACCCACAGACACACATAGTACCCGGGTTTGTCTGTCTCAGATGCACACCCCCACCCCATCTGGCGTGAGGGAATTTAACCAAACCCAAATGCAGTCTCTCCACCCAGCTAATCCGAGGTGACATTTTCTGTCTTTATCAGATTACCTCCCTCTGGGGGGGGTTATGCCTCTGGTGTTTACATATTTGTCCATCTCACAGGGTAATGATGGCACCATTATAATGGCAGACAAAGATTATACTTCATAAGTACCATATGGCATTGGGACTATATCTAGTCGGAACCTCCCAACCTCGCGCACCAGCTCAAGCTCCTTCCCCGTCAGAGAGGTGACATTCCGCTGCCCTAGAGCCAGCTACAGGGATACTACCATAAAATACCCACACAGGCTCATAAATGTGACACCCTATACCAAAACCCTACCCTCCATGCCCCTGTCAGGGTTTCGTGTTTAAGAGTGTTTTCACATATAGTCCTCTTTAAAGGAACCAAACTCAGACCTCAGACCTGGTCCCAAAAGTGAACCAACAGAAAGGGAACTCTGTTCTTTTTGTGTTCACAATGCGAGTTCATTTGAAAGGGGACTCTGTTCTCTTTCTGGTTTACTTCAGCTCAGATGGGGCCTCAGTCCTTTTTCTGTTCATACTTGGAGTTCTTATGGAGCTCTCAGGCCTTTCCTGCTTTGGATTCTGGGTAGTTTTCACTTCAAACAAGATGGCTGCTGCAATACTTGTCATTGTGGTGGGTCTTGAAAATAGCCCTCAGACACAGGGAAAACCAAAATAGAACAATTACTTCTGAACACAAAAAACGACTCGGGAGACTGAAAAGGAGACAAGCAAGGAGAAGAATAATTTATTATTATTATTGCTTGTTTCCCAGGATTGTACCACGTGATCTGCCTACGTAAAAGCTAAAGGGTAAAAATTGTCAAAGCAAGCCAGGACCGCTTTGTGTTCATAATGCACAACTGGACTGAGACTACCTCCTGATGTGGTCTCAGTTCTAGTTTCAAAGGAGTCAGAGTTCATTTGGCGTGTTCGCATGTACGCAAAAAATGCTGACTAATCGATCTGAGTTCGCTTTAAAGGATGAAACGGACCAAGTGTGAAAACACTCTAAGATAAATATACAGCCCCTATCAACATATCTTCTGCTGGCTCTCACCGGTCACCTTTAGGGAACGCCGAGCGCGTGCTGGCTCTCACCGGTCACCTTTAGGGTATGCCCAGCGCGCGTCGGCTCTCGATGGTCACCTTTAGGGTATGCCGAGCGCGTGCTGGCTGTCACCGGTCACCTTTAGGGTACGCCGAGTGCGCATCGGCTCTCACCGGTCACCTCTCTCCCAAGGACTAACACCTCTCTGTCCCTGTAAACCAAAGCAATGTTCAAAGGAATGTGGTTTAAAAAACCTGGATCAGCTTACAGCATGAAGCTGCACAAATGGTCTCACAGCATTTCTTTTAGTGGTTTTTGGTATAGATATCACCTGGCAGATCATAGGACTGCCTAAATGAATGGTGAATCCCAGATGTGCAGTCCATCTGTTCTGGGACTGCTCCATTCCGGAGTTGGAGTTTCTGTAAGCTCTTTTATTCCGCATGCCTTGGCCATTTTCATTTCCATTATCAATTTTGACAGCACTGTGTCCACGCCACACAGGACCTCCTGTAGCACAATATGCAGTTTGCTTTATTAATGTTTTGTCCAAAATGTTGACAATATACAGCATCATACTGTAAACAAAAATGCAATTAAAAACCTATTTTCAAGCAACTGAGAAAACAAATACAAACATTTGCAGACAATCATTATTTCCTATAATTTCACAGACCATCCATACCCATAAGAGCTGGGATAATGAGTTGTATTCAGTTTTTCTAATGGCTTTCTTGGCACTGTTTGTTCCTGTAACTTGTCTATCCTCCCATCCAATGTATTAGTGCTTTGTCTCCTAATTCACAGTATATTAAAATACAGTCCTATAAAAATATCTTTTGGCTCTACATCAAATTTTCTAACAATTCATACATGAACTGTACATGAAAATAGATAAATATCCTTTTCACATGAAGTACAAAAGTCATAGAAAGTTTCTGTCTGCAGGATACATGAATAGCTGGAGAATCATAAAGATATGAGGCACGGCAATGTCCCTCTGGTTGGCTGGATGAAGGCTGCACTGTGTCATGTGATCTGTTTGGCCCGCCTCTATCTGCGCCGACAGTCATTCTTGCTGCAGGTGGCTTGACGCTCTATGCGCCAGGTTCCTTCCTCATAGGTGCAGTAACAGATTGTGCACTCATCCATCTTCACCTCCCGGCCTGCTGGGATCACTGCTGTGTCTGCAAAGCAGTTTGGCCCTGGAAACATGAGGACAGGCTGTATGACCAGAACATCATACTTTCACACAGTGCTTTGGTGTTATTTTTGTAATTATGGTAATATGGTAAGGTAATTAATTACCATTGTTGACACACCACAACAAAATGCATCCTCTGCATTTAACCCATATGTGACATAGCAGGGGGCAGCTATTAGTCACCACCCAGGGAACTGCACTTGGGGACAGTACCTTGCTCAGAATACCTCAGTGGTAACTGGCTGGTCGTGTATGCAAACCAACAACGTTCTGATCACAAGCACAATTCCGTTACCATTAGGCTACCACTGCCTAAGGCTAGAAAGCACTAACTTAGGGGCTGTAATTAAAAAGCAATTCATAAGCTAGTCTTAAATATTCTATTTTGTGTAAATCACCAAGGCAGATGACCATGTCTATGCACTTGAGTTTATTAGTATAGAATAATCGTGCCTGAACTGTTCACAATGGGTCTGGATGTATCTAAATGGGCCATGATGTGTCTATGTAGGCACGATGAAGCGGTAGCAATACCACCTCTTGTCTGCCATGACTGCAGTATTTTTGAAACCCTGTCACAAAAACGGCTTCTAATCTATTGCGACACAGGAGAGCTCTCTAATCTATTGCGACACAGGAGTCCTCTCTAATCTATTGCGACACAGGAGTCCTTTCCCAGTCGCAGCATGTTGGGGACTGATATCTGAGGGAACTACATATTGTAGTCACTTGCACACAAATGATTTAAGGCACGAAAAAATTAACTTTATTGATTTTAGGGAAAAATTCTGGAAATCTCCATAATGGGTTTCTCAATTTTCCTGTTTCAAAAGCATAACCACTTTTGTGACACTTCAATTATTCAGAAACTCACCTTAATCTGAGACACGCTGTTGACTTGTGTTAAGTAAAAAATGTTAAATATACAGTAGGTGGACTTCTGAAGCTGTCTGTTTCTTTTAAATCCTGAATTACTTCAGCTATTATGTAACGATGCCAGTATTTTTAAAAACTTCTATTGCATATTCATTTGGGGATTATTTGGGGATAGATTTTGTCGGAGACAAAAAAAGTAATTTAACGTTTTCTTTATTGAAGATCTTGTGATAAGTTAACAAAGTGCTGTGGTCTTATGCGTTAGTCGTGTACTTTGAATCAAACTGTAAAATGAGAGTGTCTGAAAAATATACTGATACCCAAAATTAACCAATGGAGAGAGTACAGCCTCTTCTATGTACAGAATACTAATTCATGAGCAACTGACTCACATGGTTGCAGTACTTGTTCAATAGGCTGAAATAATTTATGTAATTAATGGTTTGTTCACTGACAGAGCCTCTGCAGAGAGGTTTTAGTTCCTACATCTCCCAACCATCTCAGAAAAATTACAGCTCAGTGGGTACAGTGGTTACCACACATTTACAGAGAGGGTGGTTGGAATCCTATCCATGCTCTGTGTGTGTGTGTGTGCGCACGTGTGTGCGTCTGTGTGTGTGTGTGTGTGTGCGCACGTGTGTGCGTCTGTGTGTGTGTGTGTGTGCGCACGTGTGTGCGTCTGTGTGTGTGTGTGTGTGGAGTTTGCATGTTCTTCCTGTCTTATTTGCGTTTCCTTCTGCAGACTGAAGACATAGTTAGGTGAATTAGTGTCTCTAAATTGGACTGGCATAGTGAATGAATAGTGCATGCCTTGTGATGTGACTGGCATCCCATCCGGGGTGTACTTGGAAGATACCGTAGATATTCCATCATTGTAATTAACATTTTGATTAAAACATCCTGCCCTATTCTGGAAACAGGATGAAGGATAATTTACTATAATGACAGTATAGGTAATTCATTGGGAAACAGACACACAGTTGTTTAATATACATAGTACTCTGACCAAAACCAAGAAGCTTAGTATCTTATCATGATAAAGATGTACTGTATGTATATGTACATAGATCCTTCGTGCAGTGCTTTGTGCATCAGTAATTCATTAGTTCTTTAGTAAAAAAAAATATATATATTTTTTTTTGAAGAGAAAAAAATAAATCCAAAACCATATATACACACACACACATACATACAGACTTTAAAATGTTGCACATAAACATGTAAAACCTTAGGTTAAAATTAAGGCATGAGTGGTGAGTGGATGACAGTCACTGGGTAGCACCGCTGTCACTGATCGGTGGAGCCTGGGGGGGGGGTATATTTATTCATTTTACTGTAAAAAAGACAGAAACTAACCTTCATTGAGTGTTATTTACAGATATATATTCACCATAGTACCATTATTAACATGTCTATGCTAAGTGAGGGAAAGGAGGTGCGTCTTACATAGCTATGCCTCCATTTAGATTGTTTGTTTATCGGGTCTCTCCTCTACCCTGTCGAATAATTTGACTATCGCCCAGGCTGTTTATCGGGTCTCTCCTCCACCCTGTCTAATAATTTGACTATCGCCCAGGCTGTTTATCGGGTCCTCCTCTACCCTGTCGAATAATTTGACTATCGCCCAGGCTGTTTATCGGGTCTCTCTTCCACCCTGTCGAATAATTTGACTATCGCCCAGGCTGTTTATCGGGTCTCTCTTCCACCCTGTCGAATAATTTGACTATCGCCCAGGCTGTTTATCGGGTCTCTTCTCCACCCTGTCGAATAATTTGACTATCCCCCAGGCTGTTTATCTGGTCTCTCCTCCACCCTGTCCAATAATTTGACTATCCCCCAGGCTGTTTATCAGGTCTCTCCTATAAGGGGAAGGCTATTTTTTGAAGTGTTGCAAAGATTATGCTATCCTGACTATGCTGCTTGGTCCTGATAATGGGAGCTTCTCTGTGGTAAAAAGGCAGCTTTCAGGACCTGGTCACATTGTTG
This sequence comes from Mormyrops attenuatus, assembly GCA_026777985.1. NCBI lineage: Eukaryota > Metazoa > Chordata > Actinopteri > Osteoglossiformes > Mormyridae > Mormyrops > Mormyrops attenuatus. The sequence goes on along the minus strand of JAODKC010000137.1, from coordinate 23,280,978 downwards.
CTTTGATATAGAAGCATTAATAACTTGGAAGCTGATACATGTAGCAAAGTTATTATAGGGAACCAATGTCATGCAAATTTGGAATCTTTGACAGACCATTGCACAGGGTACACACATACTTTGATGAATCAGATGGAAATTATGTTAATATTCTAAATTACATCAGCTATATTTCTACTGAATGAAATTCACAGTGAACAAAGGAACTATGGAAGCCCATTAATTTTTTGAAAGTTAATACAGTGCTAATTTTAGTGGTGTAATTAACAGTGTCGATGGAATGTGATGAAAATGCCCTTACATTCTTTATCATTGCTTGTGCTCCACTGTGTAAATGAGAAGTATGAGTACCCTGTGATCTGGCTGCATGCTGGAATAGTTCCCAAAAGAAATAAAAATTGCAGGAACCATCTCTATCCATAATTTGTTTATGGATAAATTAATAAATATGTTCATAGTCAGGTAGATGGCGTTAAATGTGAACAAAGTGTTTATACATTCATAAAAATCAACAATTTACCCAATTTAAGTAGGTTGGCATAGAGGATTCTAAATGTTATGTTCATTTTTAGATCCCTATTATAGCCCTAACCAGTTACAGTGTAATGCCTGCTCAAAAATCCATGAACCTGCTACCCACACACGCACAGCTTTGTAATTATATCTTTATGGTGACTCTCCATTCATTTCTATGGGGAAAACTCCAATCCCAACATGACGACCTTAACCCCTACCCAGCCCTAACCTTAACCATAAGTAACCAAATAAAATACGTGACTTTTGGCATTTTTAGTTTTTTGATTGCACTCAGATTATTGTCGGGACCTGAAAAATGCCCCCCACAACGTCAAACAGGTTTTGACATCCGCGCAATAATGGCGTGGATGTCCGTGCTAATCTACAGCAATAGGGGAAAACGGTAATGGCGTGGATGTCCGTGCTGATCTACGGCAATAATGGCGCGGATGTCCGCGCTGATCTATGACAATAATGACGCGAATGTCCGCGCTGATCTACGGCAATAATGGCGTGGATGTCCGCGCTAATCTACGGCAATGGGGGAAAAAAATAAAATTATTCCCTTGGTATCAATAGGAATGGAGATAATCTTTATGGTATTCCTGCAGGGATGGTAATAACGTAGCTGGATATGCCAGACTGACCTGCCGTAATCTCTGTTTTTTTAAATGGTTCACCAAGGTGCACCACAGTGACATGGAGAAATTAAGACAGGACTTCAGATAATCTGGAGTGAAGCCCCTTTAAGGCCCATGTAATGTATCCTGTCCCGGAACTAGAATCTTGTTTCCTGCACACAAAACAGCCAGATGTCTGCATTCATGGGGAAATGGGCCCATCAAGGGCAAGACTGTTACGGGATTAACATACGAACAGCTTCTTTTTCTACCATCTTTGCAGTCGCTGGAGTAAGTAGGGCTTTAACTGTACACATATGTGTACCTTTTGGAACATCATTTTCGCTTTGGTATGCACAATGAAGCTAATGAATACATTTATTGACACTGGCAGAGCCTAAATTCCCAACACAAGAAACATTATGCTAATTGTTGCAGTGAGTTGGTTACGGCTAGTGCTGGTTATACTCAGTCATAATTGGCATCAAGATTTTGGTTTCTCTGTAAATTACACCAGCACCTAAAAAAGAGCAGTTGATAAGACCAAGACTGTCTGTCAGCTCTGTTATACCAAAGTCAAGGTATGTTGTTAGAAACACATCCAGCTTGCTAACTCATTTGAAATGACATCATCCAAGTATGTGTAGGACTGGAGAAAGGCAGAAACGGTGTATTCTCCCTGGAGAAAGGCAGAAACGGTGTACTCTCCCTGGAGAAAGGCAGAAACGGTGTACTCTCCCTATGGCTGGGTTAAAAAAAATATATGGTTATATGTGAAGCGTCAAAATTTTGGCAATCAATTATTTGGCTAAAAGGGCCAAAAATTACATTTTTGGTTCCGGCTGAAACACTTTTTGAAGGCTGAAATTGCTGACCAAAATTGTGATGTTCAAGACTAGAACCTCCAGCATTTTTTCAACCTTGTTCTAATCACCAGCTGCAATGTACTTCAGCGTGTGACACCTATTGTTTTCACTAATGGGCCATCGTGTTAAAATACTGCCCATCCATCAAGAAAACAAAGGGACAGTAATTCTCACAGCTGCAGAAATGCTGTCACTCCAAGAAATGGCGGAAAACCCATAAACGGGATCTTGACTTAATTAGCGACTGGGCTGATACCTGGCAGATGAAATTTAACATAGATAAATGTAAGGTAATC
>JAODKC010000137.1:23245980-23273685 GCA_026777985.1 Mormyrops attenuatus | reverse complement strand
TATTTAAACTAATATTGAAATAGCCATTTGGCTGAACAGCATCCAGACCTGTTAGAATCTTATATACCTGGATCATGACCTAATATACCTGGATCTCATTAGCCTTTGCTTGAGGCTAAACAGATTCAGCTCCGCTAACCTCTCATACGACATTCCTCTAAGACCAGGAATCATTCTTGTAGCCCTACAATTAAGACTCAGACTTCCCAAGCCAGAGGGTATAAGTAACAGACACATGGCAGTAATCATGATACTACTGTATCTCAGTACTTCAGTACCTGCTGCACCCACTCTTAAAATTCCAGAAGTCAGTTCCACTGTGTGGAATAAAAGACCGGATCCAACCTGCTGCACACCGAATTCCAGGCATTCTTGACCTATGTGATTGGCTCTTGTTTAATTAGACTAGCCTAATGAGGTGAGACAGGTGTTGCCAGAAGGTAAACAGCTGCTGGTTATCATTAGCCTTGTCTGGAGTTTTTTTTTGTTGGTAAATCAATCTCCATATGGCAGACTGACATCCATGACCAGAATTAAGTTCCCCCCAAACGAGCTTGATGGGCCGAATGGCCTCCTCTCGTTTGTAAATTTCTTATGTTCTTAAAATCCCTGTTTTCGGCTACAAAACATAAATTTGTTTCTGTTAGCATTGGTAATGTAAACGGACAGCAATTCAGTGAACAACACTTAATTTCACCAAATATTTTTTCCCTAAACTACTAAGCATAGGCTGATAGTGATGCATATATGTCATTGCTAGTAATTCTAAAATAACTCCTCGATGTAGCTACAGAACAGTCAGCAAAGGATGCTTTGAAAATCCTACATGGTAATTATGAGTGTCTCAAGTCAGAGAAACAAACATATGTGATACAAGACATGGCAAACAGCAGCAAATTTATTTTTAAATTTCTTCATTTTCACAGGAATGGGTCCAACTCATAGTATAAGCAATAAAAAAACAGATTCAGCTTGGTGATGAAGAAAAATAATTCCAATGTGATGAACTGGATTGGTGCTTCGGTGATAAACAGAACAAATAGTAGGTAAGTCAGCAGTCAGTTTGAGCAATTTAAGGTATTGTGTAGAAAGTGTATGTGAATATCTCAAACGCATCAGCACAAGTTCCCTATAGTCATAGTCCTCACACTCATCAAGCAGTCATTCATTTCAGCATTTTCCTTTGGGCACACAGTGTTCCATTTATCATTTTGATGAGCATGGACGTTTGAACAAATTTATAAGAATTAACACTACCAATGATTTGCAGTAAACTTAATGGTGCAGTTTGTAAGCACTGCTACATTACATAATGATGGAATTTATTTTACTCAAAATTCAACACGTTTAGATGATGTGTAGGAGACTAACAGATCAACAACCATAAGAGCACACAGAAGCTCGGGTTAATTATTCAGTGAGGCCTCAGTCAGTGAAGACCTTCCTATTAACTAAAAACTGAACAAAATGACATGTTTATTGTCCTTCATCCAGCAGTACAAATGATGCTTAAGATTAACACCTTTTGTTGATGAGTAATTACCAATAGTAGCATAAATAAAGCAGGGGTAACCACTGAGCCCTGGGGAACTTCTACTGAGAGATGCTATAAAGATGGTCTTTTTTTAATTAGCTTGAAGGAAGAGTTGAAAATAAAGCCCAACTAGGGTGGAACAATATCATTGCTAGCCATGATGGTCAGGTTGAACATAAAGATCTGATGCCCAACCAAACTGAAAGGAGAAAAGCAGAGAAACACAGTGTTATCGCCTCTAAGCCTTAGAGTTGCATGCTATGGGGCAGTAATTAAACTTGTTTAAGGACATGTAAACCCCAGGAAAGCCCCTACCATGGAAACTCTGGGGAAAAAGGGTTCTTCAGTAAAAATTCTGGCTGTAAATATGTGTGTTTGATTTGGGTATGAACATCAGCTCAGCCCAATGCTAGAGGGAGAAGAGCAGTTAAATAATGGATAGAAGGTGAGGCAGTTATCAAGGATACTATATACAATGATCACAATATCACTGCTACTTGATTACTTTATGTAACATTAAATAATAATAATAATAATAATAATGTAATAATAAGGTAACTGGGGTTACAGATGTTGGGCGGTGACAGTATTTTGGTATTCTGAGTAGAGTGCTCTAATGTTAAAATAACCAGAAGATAAAGTGAGGTGTGTGTTCTCTGTGAGCCATATATATATGATAAGGTATAGCTGGATTAACCCGCTTAAATGCACATGGCTCACAGAGAAAACACAAGGACAGGAGTTTTCATTAGAGCATCAGAAATTGCTTGCTTGTCTTCTAGGACAAAATATGTGTATGTGTGTGTGTGTGTGTATGTGTGTGTGTGTGTGTGTGTATATGTATGTATATATATATATATATATATTGCACCTCTCATGTTATCACCAGAATACAGCTATCAAAAGTACATGTTTATACTAGAAGCCTCAGCTCAGTTTTGTCCTAGAAGACAAGCAAGCAATTTCTGATGCTCTAATGAAAACTCCTATCCTTTGCTGATTAGCTGTGCCTTTATCCACTTGTGATAGACACCATAGTTCTTCATACTATGCTTATTGAATACAGAAAACCTAAAAATAGAGAAACCACATAGGTTTTAGTACGAGTCTCCTGAACGTCATGCTAAACAGCTGGGCAGAGTGCAGAGGATGTGCATGTCACCAAATCTGTGCATAGACATTTAATTACTTAGCTTGTTTTTTATATATAATTTTATATAACTTTCCTGTTATAATAGCAAATATAAATAAAAAAATGTGTGTTCAATGATGTGAATATTTTCAGAAAGCTAATATATATTGTGCTATTTTAATAGCTCCTTAATTTTAATACCAATAATTTGTAAATTTTCACTTACACACATCTAAAGAACTAACCTTCTTTATTTCAAAATTATTATTGGTTATCCAAACATTTTTGTTCAGAAATGGCTTCAATCCAGAAATAAAATTTTTTCATTTTCCAAATGACCTTCAGTCTTTCAGTTATAAGTGCATTATTTGTTTGCCTTGTTGTACAGTAAAATCCCGTTATAACGGACTTCAAGGGACCTGGCAAAACAGTCCATTACATCCAAAGTCCAGAGTTGCTGTATGCCCAGAACTACAGGACACCATTTACTCATGCCACACCCCAGCAGACACTTGTGGTACAGATTATTATATTGTACATGTAGTAATCCAACTTTACCTGACTGTTGGAAGTATATATGGCCTATAAGTGGTTATACATGTACGGTACAGTAGTAACCTTGACCTCATTGCTTACTGCACCCCTCCAGCTGCAAGCGTCGTCTGCCGACGCACAGCGTGCCTGGTGATGGACAGCCACACAGACCAATCAGTGTTGCCTGCTGTTACGTCATGCCTATTTATAGAGTGTGACTATTAATAATCCCGACTATGTATCTGCACTGGATATCACCGGCACGCCACGTGCCTTATGGCCGAACAAAACTACAGCTAAAAGCGGCCCTGGGAACCAAACTGTTTGTCCGTTATAAGCGAAATTCCGTTATATGCGAGACCGCTATATCCGATGCTTTCTCTGCATGTTCGTAAAGGCACACGGCCAGGACTAGCGGACCTAGTCCCTTATAGACGATATTCCATTATAAGCGAGTCCGCTATAATGGGATTTTATTGTACTGATATTTTGATATTTCTTTTAGTAGAAAAACATCATGGTATACAACACTAGTTAGCACATTACAGAGCAGGCAACATTCTTAGTTTGTGTATGTTTGTGTTTTTATGAATTTTCTTTGGTCTGAAATGGGTAGTAACACTGTTTCCAACTTATGAATTTTCCTCTTCTGAAACAATTTTAGGGAACAAATTGTATTCATAATTCAACTGATGGTTGTATTTTGTTTCAAAATTTGAAATTGATGATACAGCCTGAAGCTGAGGAAGCAGATCCCCCCCAGGCTGTGATCATCTGCTCTGGTCAATGCCACAGTACAAACATAAGATAAGAAGAAACCACTTAGCATATCTTTTGGGTAATTAAAGCAATTACATATGACTCCCTCCTCCCTTGAGCTACTCTAAGAACAGAAGCAAATGTGTCTGTTGGCACTGATTAAACTGCAAGTCTCCAAATACCATCACATAATCTATGTCAAAAACATACTTTTGAAATAAGAATGTCTGGATAATATTACAGTTGACATAAATTGATAATATGCTCTTTGCTCATAATAAGAAACGAATCCAGTTTGCGAAATACAGGGGGTTCGACACCCCCGATTAACACGAGACCCCCTGAAAGCCTCAAAAGCAAAATTTTAAGGGGGTCTCAAGATCGGTATTGCGCAACAATAGGGAGATGGGGACCCCCCTGAATATTGACGGGTATTTCGCACACTGAACAAATCGATACAATTTATATCAGCAATGCATACATTTTTGTATGTAACTGTTTGTACAACTATTAAAATATTAAGAAATTGATTCGTCAAGAGAAATAGAAAAGGCAAAGTACATTCTCTCGAATTTTGTTTTTTTTTCTTCTCAGTCTTTCATCATGAAGAGTTTGATGGAGCCTCATTCTCAAAATAGCTGTTTAACAGTCATTGAATTCTAACATTATCTCTGTATATGATTTAATTAGCACTAATTCTCAGTTAATCAGCTAGGAGTCTAAGAAGTGGCAGCTGTGCTCATATCTGTTGATACTAATCAACATGCTACAGTAGTAAAAAATTAATGGTCACATAATGGCTTTAATCTATTTCAGTATGTGTCGATTCAAGAACTTTTCTATACTCCTAAAATATTATGTTGGAGAAAAAGAGGAAGCTGCTAGCAGCAGAGGCCAATGGATGTATACACACAAGATGTGCGTGCACATATATGTTCTCTCTCTATAGAAACTGTATCATGAAACTGAATGTTCGGGTTAGCAAGATCCACTTAGTCCACTTTTTGGACTTAAGTCTGGGCTAAATGTAAATGAACGATAATCACGTCCATTTAAACTGAGGGTACCTTAAATCCAACAAGTCAGCTAGCTAACCAACAAACCTTGCTTCGTGACACTGGGGGTTGGTTAGAGGGTGACAATTTTTATGTTTGTATAGATAAGCCTAGTGTATATGTAGTCATGGTTCTGTTATACCAATGGTGTTCTGTTTTGTTATTTTCTTTTCTTTGGTGCTGTGCATACTTTTTCCCCTAGGGCTGGACCTTCACTCTGTGTTCCCAACACACATTCCCCTGTATTGGTCATGACCATTGTGTGTTGTTTTTGACTAGTTTGTATTAAAACCACTGTTTTGAACCATGTCCTGTGGCCTGTACTACGAAGCGGGGTTACTGGCTTATCAGGGTAACTTGTCGGATTTAGGGTACCACAGTTTAAATGGACTTCATATTCATTCACTTACATTTTGCCCAGACTATCGACGAGTTACCCCGATAAGCCAGTAACCCCACTTCGTAGTACAGGCCACTGGAAACAAGATATCCAAAATAAAAACTTGCCCTACAAACTGCCACAATAGAAATAACAGAATTCGGAGAATCCTCAAAACCATCTGGACAGCAATAACTCCCTTTGAGACATGTACTCTTATCTCGTCTGGCTAGATTTGTGCCATGTATCTGAATACAACTGATTTACTTTGGTGCACCAAAAGGCTATTGAAACCAGTGTTTTCAGCTACAAAGAAACACCAACAAGGCAGTGAGTGGTTCATATCATCGGTCACTCCCTGGATGGGTCAGTCTTAAAATATGCTCCTTTCCATCTCTCAATAAGTGTCTCATGCACTCTTCCATTCTTCTGTGCTTAAACCAAAGCAGCTTCTCCTTAAGCCCAGGCTATAATTAGGGATTGAGTCCCCATACAATTTACAATTACCTACAATACTGTGTACTAATGAACAAACACATGCACTTGTATGATCGAAGATTATTAAAGGGATGGACAATTGCAGCAAAAGCATAAACAATTCAAAATACACAACAGACTACTGAAAACAGCAGTAAAAATATCCAGACATCCATAAGTGTGTGTTCTACTCATAGAGAAGCTTAAAGCGAAGCTGAATGAAACTGATTAGGGACTGCAATAGCATAATCTAGTCTGTAACGAATAGAGATAGAAAATGCAGGTATCCATTGCTATCCAAACTCTCACTATCTGAATATGCGCTGTATAGCCTCTGGTGGAAAAAAAACTGTTCCTAAAATCTGAATTGCTGCTTTCATGAAACTGCATCTGAAAAATTGAAGTGAGTGTCTGAGAAAAGCCTTAGGTTTCACATGAGTCCTGGTGAGAGGATGTGAAGTGTGATGCAGTCATATCAGCTGTTCTCTCAATCATGTCTCATGCTCACATTTTTAAATGTGCATTATCTTCCCCACACTATCGTGTGAAAGTGCCTTCTAAGTCAGAAAGCTTGAGAAAAAAAGTAGGTGAGCCTAAGTGGCCTAGAAAAGCTAATACATTAGAAGAAATGTTGGGAGTGAAAAAGCTTATTGAGAGGTGAATGCATAAAAGATATAATAAGCTTGGCCACTTCCCCATCTAGAATAACTTGTTAAATTTTATGTTATTTTCCTAGGTGTTATTTGCATTCACTCAGCATCTTTAACATATTTCACTGTTCGTTTACATTATAGTACATGGTCATTGTAGTGTATGTATTTTGTAATGTATTTTGTATCCAATGCTGTGCAGTATTTTTGCATATTGTCTAATGAGTTCATTAAGTGTTGAATAATTCAGAAGTTAATGTTTAAAACATTATTATGGCAAAATCCTTGGGGGACTGCTCTATATGAGTTTAGAACTTAGTAATATTTGGGGAAATTGTTTGTGGTTTGGGATGGGAACCTATTAGTTTTCCTATTTAGAATTATGAAATTTAGAAAATTTGATATTCAGTGATTTTCAGGAACAGATTCCATTCAAATAACAATGGATACCTGTAAATATATTTCTTTGATTAAAGAACAAATTGAGCAATAAATATGACAATCCTACAAAGAAGCATATTTGCAAATATTCACAAAAGATGCCCAGGAATCTGGAGAGAATATAATCTAGTGTACATGCCTCGCGAGCTGCTTTGAATCTCTTAGGTGTATGAGCCTATGCATTCAGCAGAGGCCTCAAGTGAAACCAAAATGACAAAACATGACAAAAGCAAAAGTTACAAAGGTTGTACTTGGACAAGCCTTTGGCTTATGTTATAGCTTCTGGTGTGCACTGATGTAGACACTGATGTACCATAGATAGACCTGGTAGAATGGATAAACTCTTACTACCTTCATCTCATTTACCAGACTAGGGCCACTTGCCTTAATATATTTTTCAGTCTTTGTGGCCTGACAGATTTCAGCAGGCTGCAAAAACCAGACTTGGATAGCATAAAAAGACAGAAAATCTCATTAAGCCACAATTAATTCAAACTTAGGTTTCAAAGTCTACTCAGATTATTAACACTAAAATTTTGCTATTAAGATTTGTATCATTTCACAGTGGTAATCATTAAATCATAAAGTACTGTTATTTAGTAACACATGAGCACTGATTTGTGAACACAATATCCTTACATTGAACAATTCTAACATAATTAGTTTGGAATCCCTCATATTATCCTAGTTAAAAAGTTATTTTTTAAAGGAAAAAAGCGTTTGGAAAATGGATAATACAAATGGAAAATGAGAAAAATCTAATCAAATGATGTATCACCAGGGTCGTGAGGAATAAAAGAAAATTCTGGTCACAGCTAACAAGTAAAAACATATATAGATTGTGTGTAAGAGTAAACCTCAGCAAGAGACTTTGCTGTTTAACATAGAGAATGATATCAATAAAAATAACACCATCATGTTAATGGCCTAACCTTGAACTCTTCCAGGGCCATGTAAATCTTTCCACGGAACTCGCAGTAGTTCTTCTTCTCTTTACACTGGGGGCAGCACTGGCTGGTGTCAATGCGGAGACAACGGGGATGCACTTTGGGACAGTCAGGTTTGGAGCACAGTGGCCCCTCCTCTGTACACAGGCATGGGCAAGTGGATGGGCCTGGTGTGAACTTCTCCCCAATAGCGAAGACAAAGCCAGTCTCATCTACACACCCTTTTCCCCGGTAGTCTGGGTATGCATATTCATCCAAGTTGGCCTCACTGGTAGTGCCTTCATCCTTCTGCTCCAAGAAGTCAGTCATACCAATGACTGTCCAGTTGGCCCCTCTGCTGTCCTCCTGGCTGAGCTGCTCCAGGTGCTGCCGGACAGCCAGACTCAGTCCCCCCTTGGATGTATGCCTAACCACTCTGTCCTGCGCCAGGGGCAAGGGGACTGTGGGATAGCAGAGTACTGTGAGCATTGGGCTGTATGCCAGCAGGAGAAGCCATGGTACAAAAACCGGCATGATGTTGAGAGGACGCAGCACAGCCCACCTACACCCACAAGGGGAGAAACACCCCGTCTCACATCACAGACCTCACATTACGATTTCTCTTGCACCTGCAAAGCAAGCAGACAGAACATTAGAAAATATGTGGGAGATCATGATAAACCACCACAGACAGGATTCTGGTCAGCTACCTCAAGCTGGTCAGAAACTACAGAAAGAGATCAAACAATTAAACAGGAATATTTTTGAAGCTGAAAAATCACAGAAACTCGTAGACAACATGCAAGCCAAAAACAATACAGAAAATGATTCGGATAACTTAAAGTCATATAATATATTAATATTAGTGATACATGATATTTTTAGGGCATATTATATCTTTAATATTAAATGTCTTTGCTTAGGTACACAGTGTTAATTTGTATTTTTAATAATGGGTCGAAACGTAGTGCTCCCAGTGCATACAGTAGTGACTTTGTGCATTAAATGAGAGGGTGTAGATAGAAAATGACAAAGCAATTTGACATGCAAAGTGTACAGTACAGTACAGTTTGTCTAGAAATTGTTATAATAAATTGAATTTTTAGGTTATCAGTCAGGCTAGCAGACTGTTATGGGCTGAGGTTAGGGGTGCCCAAGTATTATTCACAAATTTTCACATAAATGGGGATCTTTCATCCTTAACCCTCGTGAATGTGAATGTACTGTATTTCTAAACAGTTATTTAATACTAATTGTTTTAAATAATCAGTAAATTATAATTGTCACGGTCGGGATGCGGCGAGCGGGGAAGGAGGCGAGCGAACCCAGGTTATGGGGAGAACGGGGTTTATTTCGGGTAAACGGGGAACCAGGGGAGCACACGGGAAACGGGTAGCAGCGGACATACGCGTAACGTCACGTAACTTCAATGACGGATCTGGGGAAGACTAGACAGAACGTAGACTAAGTACAAGAGGTGACGAGCAGGAAACGGACAACAGCTGGTAAACGGGAGGATTCCACACGGGGTTAACGAGGAGGTGTGGTCCACATGAGGGCGATCGGGGCTGGGTGTGACAATAATAATATTTCATAACTATTACTGAACGAGTAATGGCATCCAATGCATCTTTTTTTTATTTTATATCCACTACTGACACTATTACATGCGACTGCTCATTTGCTGTTCACTTCCTGAAGCTTTTCTTATGCTTAGAGTCTGGTGCTCCACAGTCTTTAGATTTTCATTTGGGCATTCTTTACTGCTCTCTCAGCTTTTCTCTGAATTTCCGTTTGTAATTTCTGTGTGTGCACACAACCCTGCAGTGTCATGCCCTTTTATGGGGATTGGCGGGGCATTTACAGGTACGTATGCTAATTAAGAACATCTGGCATGCATTTTCAATCTAAGAGGACAATGGAATTTTAAGAACACATTTGCGAACAATTTTGCAGTTTAAGAACACGTTGTGAGTCTGACGTAGACTTTCCTTAGAACCAAGGACCAAGAACAAATTGAAGAAAAAATGTAGGATGATATTGGCGAATGAGACCCTGTGTTCTGACCCAAGGAAGAAAAAAAAATCTTGGGCCCAAAGTTGAGTTTAAAAAGCTGTTTTTAAAAGGATGCATGTTTTATTAAATGCCGTTTGTGCTGGATTCTACTTTAAATGAAACATTTCAATATTTATTTAGCAGTAACAGAAACAGACTGGCTTTTCAACTGTAATTTCTCAATTTCTCTGAATTTGGCCAAGAAGCAAAACATAATAGTCAGCCTGGTTGGAACCATAAACACAAATGATACACACTGAAGAGCAGAGAATACATGAACCATAAACACAAATGATACACACTAAAGAGCAGAGAATGCATGAACCATAAACACAAATGATACACACTTAGAGCAGAGAATGCATGAACCATAAACACAAATGATACACACTAAAGAGCAGAGAATGCATGAACCATAAACACAAATGATACACACTAAAGAGCAGAGAATGCATGAACCACAAACACAAATGATACCCACTAAAGAGCAGAGAATGCATGAACCATAAACCCAAATGATACACACTAAAGAGCAGAGAATACATGAACCATGCATTTTATTCACCTCAAATACTGAAGCCTAGTGAGAGGTATCCAGTGTATGTGTTTTAAAATGCAAATGGAACTGGCAAGACCTACTCCACGGATTCTTTACCAAGACACCTTATACAGGAAGCTCTTTTTATAGTTGTCAGACAAGCTCTACCATAGAAAAATCTCAAGCAGTGACATCAAACATGTCAAGATCCAACAATAAGCACAATATGCAAAAAATTGGACTCTTGCACAAAAGATCTGTCTGTGGCAAATATACTACTCAGTGTATGCTGTCCATACTGACTGCAAAGGCTAAATTTTATAACAAATGAAGACAACAAAATAACAAACAAAATAAATCATTCATGTACTGGTCCTGGGCTGTGGCCAGTATTTTTTTGAGCCGTGGAACGCTGGGGGTTTGGGGGGGAGAGAATTCATTTCTAAAATTAAACTCTGTCTTTTCATGTCACACCCCTTTTTTAACACGACCTCGTACATTTGTGCATCCTGATTGCAAAGAGATAGAAACAGCTAAACATTAAATCTGCCTCACCGATCAACACCCCCAACCCCCGGCTGACAAACTGTACTGCTCTGTACAATTTTTGCATAATGAATACCGGTTCATGGTGATCAAATGTAGAGAAACACCCTGGATGAGATGTTCATCACAGGGCAATTTAGAGACTAGCTATGAGACATATGCAGCTACCCACAGAGGCACAATGTTACCCACACAAGGAAAGTATGCTACGTTTAATTATTTAAAATGATTAAAATTTCATATAGTTGTATGATTTACATAATTACCATTAAAGTTAGATTTAATCACCTTTTTTACAAATACATTTCAAGGCAAAGAAATGGCTTGTAAACTGAATGAATACATTGTATGCTCTTCTTTCTATTTCAATTCCATCATACGGTACCCAGTTTATTTAGAACACCTGTTTGTTAATGAAAACAGTCTCCTCCTCCTAAAGTGGCTGCAATTGAACACACATGGCTCACAGACAGGGTGAAGGAGTTCTCGTATTTGTGCAACTTTCAGCATTAGAACAGCTAATTTGCCTCATCTAAGCGATTATGAATGCAGTGTGGTTGTTGGCATCATATGCGGTGGATGCAAGGTCTGAGAAACAGCCACTCTCCTAGGATTTTCACATACATGGTCTACAAAGCATGGCATTATGAACAAAAAACATCCAGACAATGGCCTTTATGTGGCCAGAAACACCTTGCTGATGAGTGAGGTCAGTGGAGACTAGCCAGATTAAAGCTGAACAGAAGGCCAGCTCAGTACAGCAGTAGTGTGCATAACGGCTTGTCTGAAAACATAACTCATCTACCTTTGAAAGTTATGGAGGGAAAAGTGGTTCCTATCCAGTACTAGCTAGCTATTCTGAATAAAGTGCCAATGGAGTGTACATACCATTCGGGTTGTGCAGTTTTCATATTAAAATAGCAAATGTGTCCTAGACAATGCATGCTAGACAGTCAGTAATCCATCCATCCATCCTCCATCTGCTTATCATAGACAAGGCTACAGTGACAAACAGCAATGATTGGTAAGAAACATTAGAGAAGAAACTAAAAGAAATGATTATGATTTAAAAAATCATTTTCATTATTGGAAAATCACTGAGCTTCTGATGGGTGGAGTCTATCTGAGCCTAAATATCTGTGCCAGGAATCAGAAGGTTGCTGGTTTGAATCCTGTGAATGCCTGGAGTGATACTACTCTGTTGGGCCCTTGAGGAAGGCCCTTAACCTGCTATTGTTTTGTCCTGGGTATGATGTTAATCTACATCCAGCCCTGCAAGCAGGTGCTCCAACTTACAGGGAAATTTGAAGGCTGGTGGCAGGATTGGCACTCCAGCCATTGAGGAAGAAAATTCACTGGACTAGTGTGGTGCTGAGGTATCGCCAACTACATGGTTGTGCTCAGGTTCTCATCCGCAAGGTAGTGTGGCGGGTGCAGCAATGCACTGTAATTAGCGCATGCCCCTTACCTCTACCTCTCTCTTCTAAAGGGCTATTCACTATATTACCAGTAGCTCAGTGGTCCTGCTGTTGGGACTTAAGGTACCCACTTAAATTCCACACACAAGCTACTGTAGAGAATCTTTTAATCAACAAATGAGGCTACAAGCTGAGAAAGGAACACTGCACCAGCAATAGAAAGACAGTTACACTAATTAAAGTTCAGGAATTAGTTCCAGAGTTTCATGAGAAGTGAAATCCCACAATCTAACTGTTGGCAGCAAATGGCCCTGCTGTGGATGTTTTACTGTACAGTACCGTAAATCAAGGTTGCTGCATAATTTTTTTTAATGAAATCTTATACCTCAGCAAATTTTAAATGTGTATGTGAGAGAAAGAAAGACTGTGAAAACAGAATGCGTTCATACTACATTTGACTCTGGATGTGAGTGGTCGCGGTTGGTGCATGCATACAGCACTGATATTCCACTAGAGAAAAATCAGAGGAGAGGGCAATGATGCATTGCAGCAAACACAAATACAACCAGTGTAAACTTTTATGAAGCACTATTACTGAAAGCTTGGGCGGTATTACAGTAATAAGGCATACCACGGTATTTTGAAATCCTTGAAAAAATTAGCCAAGACCCCCCCACTATGTGAATTTTATCACCAAAATTTTAAATGCTGGAATACTTTTGTTTTATAAAAAACTGTATACCTCGGCATAATGTTTGGACAGTATGAAAAATGAGTTATGCGGGTACCTCTGACCCTTGTCATAGGCTGTTCATCTCTACAATAACAACAACAACATTCTGCTAATCTTCCTCTACTCTTTTGCCGTTGATCGCTGATCAGTGAAAGTCGGCTCTGCCACCTACTGGAACTACTTAATTATTTTGCACATGCATAGTTTCTGTTGGAGATCTGGGCTACATACGCACCAACTGCAGTTGTCCGCAGCCAGCCCCTGATGACGAAATTTACATCATTTACCCTCGTCCTCGTACCTACTGAAAGCACACACAAAAAAGTGAAGTACCAAACATAACATTCATATTTTTACTAATACTGCTACAACACTGGTCTTTCATTTTTGTATGCTGCACCGATGTTAAGTACCTTAAAAACTACTATTGTCTCAGTCCTAGTAGCAGTAGCATTTTTTGGACAGGGGCTTTCAAAGTAAATTAAAAGTAAATAATGACTTCAATCTGTATTCTTTTTCACAAACAATAAGCTAGCAATAGGCCAGTACACTAAAACTAACTGCAGATTTATTGTGTAACAGTAGTAATAGAACTGATTTTTATTTCATATTTATATGAGCAGTGGGGGAAAAAAATTGCGATTTTATGATCATGATCCTGGGTTTGATGATTCAATTTCAATTCATAATATCCCAAGATCAACCTAATAAATTTATGCCTCCATTTATGCCCGATGACTTTGAAAATATTTTTGCAGAATTTCTTATATCGGTCTTATCATATAAGGAGCACTAATTTCTCTCTCGCCTAAAGGAGGGTTGCAATACCATTGCACAATCACCTGGTACCGCCATCTTGGTACATTATCAGTCATGGTAGTGCAGTATTCCAGCATGTGAATGCAAACAAGTCAAGTCAAACAGGGATTTATTCTCACACCAATCAAGTTTGGTACACTGCTTACAAATAATGTTATATAAAAGCAAAATAAATCAATTGAAATAAAAGCACATGATGGAATGACCAAATGGATATTACTGAATGTGACCTGGTGTCAGTTATGATAATTGTCACAGCATACGCTGGCACGGACCGGGGAAGCAATCACGGGAGTCCAGGGAATTGGGTGAACACGGGGTTTATTACGGGTGAAAGACACACTCGGGGATACGGCGCACAAGGCAGAACTGACGTCAATGACCGGACTGGGGAAAGACTAACAAGAAAGCACTTAAATACACTGGACTAATGAGACAAATAGAAACAGCTGATAACGCGGGGATTCCACATGGGGTAGATGAGGGGGCGTGGCACACAAGGGGAACGGCGCGATCGGGGCATGACAATAATATTATCGTGTTTTTTTTTTCTTTTCAAACATGGTGGGTAACAATGAAGCTAATGAAGTGACTCTGCATTTATAAATTTATATTTCATTTAGAGATTTTTAAACTTCTCTCCAAATATATTAAGCTGCTATATAGTATGTCATATCTCATTCCTATCGGAGTGAAATTAAATCAGAATCAAATGGAATCGGATTGAAATTGAATCATTAGCTTGTGAATCAGACCATCTGTGCCAATACCCAAACATAATTTCTATCAAAATGTGTGATATGATACCTGGAAAAATTCTTAACATTTTGCAGTATTGTGATAATATCAGGAAATCAGATAAAACTGGTAAGACAAGATGCATAATGCTAGGGCTGTATGACATGACCAAAATCACATATCCTGATACAGGTCATTTCATATACTAATAATGATACATATTACAATACAGCATATTCTCTGTAAATTCACTGAATAAATAGTTTACATAAAATGACCAAATGGATTGGCCTTATTACACTTTGAATTATGTACATGATGACTAAAAGGTAGGGGGTGGTGCAGTGGTTAGCATTGTTGCCTCACACCTCTGGGGCCTGGTTTTGAGTCTCTGCCGGGGTTGCATGTGTGTGGAGTTTGCATGTTCTCTCCGTGTCACCATGGGGTTTCCTCTAGGTGCTCTGGTTTCCCCCCACAGTTCAAAAACATGCTGAGGCTGATTGGAGTTACCAATGCCTATATGGTGCATGTGTGTGCCCTGCAATGGACTGGTGTCCCACCCTGGGCTGGTGTCCCACCCGGTACCAAAATATAAAATCTGAATGTACAAAAGATACTCATTTTGACAACATAAGGTTCATTTTATGGACTGTTGTGAGTGATCTCCACCAGCCCAAAAGGGGATATTCAGTCAGATATTTTGATTTTGATTCTGTGGTGTTCTCTGTCTTTCAGTTTTATAAAAGTTCTGTATGGTACCTGCATTTTTATCGGTCTCATTAGGTGCCACAGTCACAGTGGGGTGACCATACAGTACATTGTCCCTGTCAATAGGACAAACAACTAGAGAACTGTATGTTGTTTTTATTTCAGTTCAGAGTGAACCAAAGCTATAAGTATACCAAAATACCACTTAAATAACAGTTAAAATAGAGCTGGGCGGTATGACCAAAAATTTATATCACGGTTTTTAAAAGTTATATCAGTTTCACGGTATACAACGGTATTTTTTTTTAAAGTATGACTGGGGGTTTACCACATTTTACAGGATACATTTTTTTTTTTACGTTTTTGCATTGCTCCCTCATTAACTATTTTATTATTAGCCACTGCGCCTATCTGCTACCTTAATGATAACATACGGCTAACGTGTCTGTTAGCTAACTGCTTATAGATAAATGGCTAATGTTAAGGTGTGCTCTGGCCAAGTTAACATTTTTTATAAGTGTTTAATGGTTCAGTGTTGCTGGAACGCAAGGTGGGATATCGGTCTTTAAGATGCTTCGCCAAGTTTGACGTGCTACTTGACTTCGTCGCCACAACTTTGTAGCACTGTTTGCATAGAGGCTTATCGACATCCTAAGCCTTCCCATGCTGGTCTGCAAAATACTTCCAGACAGCACTTTTGCGTTTTTTTTTTTTTTACTTTACTAAAGCAGCTTGCGAAGCGCCTTCAACTGCAGCATATGCCATGTTCAGCCAACTCTGTATGTGTGTGTCACCCACCGTGAATGCGTTCAGCGGCCATTGAGAGGAGGGGAGGGGCTGCGCGAGTGTGTGTGCGTGCGCGTGGGTGCGTGCCTGTGCGTGCGCCTGCGCTGTAGTGGTGCTGTGTGAAGTGTGGCGAATGAGGCGAAAACCGCACTGTTGGTATCAGTAATGGTGAAAATGAGTATCTAATCAGATACTAATTTTTTATACAGATTAGTATCTGAGAATCGATTTTTTGACAACCCCAGTGTCTCATTATTTTCAACTCCAGCATCAGCTATGTCTTCCATTTCTGATCTTTCACGGTACATTTTTAGTGGTGCAGCAGTGAAAAAGGTCCCCCCCTTAGATAGTTTCCAGCTGCGCCACTTTCCGAACGTTGTGTAGGCTATTTCAACTGGTATTGCGGTATAAGAAAAATTAATATCATAACAATAATAAAAAATGGTTTTCGGTATGAAGCGGTATACCACCCAACACTAACTTAAAACAGATTTTTTTAGTCAGCGGAATCATTAACACCAATAACAAATAAACCAATAACCAATAAAGCAACTACTGTAAATATGGATTGCTGTAAAACAGCAGGATAAACGGATCGGACTGTGTCACAAAAGGAAATGCGGTGTACGTGTGCTCGAAAACGCTGCACATTTACAGACATGCAAGGCACAAATCAGGCAGGTGGTATGGATATAGTATACACCCCCAATGTCCAAATAACTTAAAATGTGTGTGACTTAAACAAATGTGATTTGCAACCCAACAAAATAAGCAATAGAGCATAATATGAAATGGCACACATTTTTCTATTGTCATGATATATCATCTAGGGCTGGGACGATTATTCGACGTAATCGACGATGTCTTATAAAATTGCGTCGACATGGAATTTTAGTGTTGACGCGTTGTGTGAAACTACGTAAATGTTTTGTAACTGCAATGCACTAGGTGATAAGCTAAACGTATCTTAAGGGAAAGTACTTTATCCCCTCGGGAGCACGTTAACGCTGTCCTTTTAAGAATCACGCAATAAAACAGTCTGCTAATAACTGAACTTTACTGTCCACCTGATGATCTCTTCGCCACTCGAGTGCAACAATATTTTATTTATTGGACCTGTGGCATGGTTTTCATTTACAATACATAGTTATTCCGCTAATAAGCTGGCTAGTTGTTTCACTCCTGACATGGTTAAAACTATATCAATTATAGACTGAATTCCGATATAGTTTTGTCTAATATCGTTGGTGCCAGCAGTGCCACAATATTTTGCAAAGGCATGCACTGGCCAATCATATAGCACTTCCCTCATAAATATTAATGAGACATCTCCTACCACCCTGCAAAAAGGAAATTTGCCGCCTGCCCTGCCCCCCCGCGCATGAGGCAACATGGCTGCATCTACCAGCAGAGCTCCGGAGCCCCTGGAGAAACACGTGGCAAAAAAAGGCTTGCGTGCTGTCTTCCAAAGTTTGGGAATAATTCAGTCCTGACACCTTTTCTGCACCTCAACTGTAGCTGATGTTAATGATGCTGTTTCAGCCGTTTTATATTTTCTGTTTACTTATTCTGTCATGTAAGAGTGAGACAAAATCATCGTTTACGACTGCTCTTACACACTGTAGCTTAAATCGTTCCTTGCTCACTGAAGTAAGCTTAACTATAAGCTACCTTTGCTAGTGTTTGTTAAAAACATGTTTCTCTAGTTATGAAATTGTCATGTTTTAGCATCTATTTCAACATTAAAGTCAAATTGGTATACTGAAATAATTAAGTAAAAACTTGCAGTGATTATTAACTTCAGTCTAACAGAAATGCTATGAATCTCTTAAGATTTGCCTTTTTTGTTAATAATGCTTTAATATTTAAGAAATGTTTTAATAAATTGAAATGTTAATGACAATTTCTGATTTTTGTGTGTGGGGGAGGGGGTGAATTGTTGTATTGAATGACTAACTTGAAAATAATTGCTTATCAATAAAATTATCACCAGATCAATTGAAAAATTAGCGGTTAGATTAGATTAGTCGAATAATCGAAAAAATAATCGCTAGATTAATCGTTTAAAGAATAATCGTTTGGGACAGCACTAATATCGTCATATCACAATCCTACACCAGGAAGGGCAGGGCATGAGGCAGGGGACAAGCATGATATAATACAAGTCCATCACAGGGCAGAGACACACAACCACACACCATGGCAAAATAGACAACAATTCACCTGACTGAGATTTTCCAGACTGTGGGAGGAAACCCACACAAATGCAGAGAAAACATGAAACTTCCTCATACAAAAAGCTCGCGTGAATAGAACGAATAGTGCCAGTGTGAAAGTTTACTTCTGTTTAATTCCTTATAACAAAATAACATTGTTTGAGCAGCAATAACTAGGGAAAATATTAAATATAAAAAACCGGTGTAATAAACTACAGTTCATAATATGAACACTAGAAAAAAAAAAATCTCATGGTGTTGTATTTCATATTTGCTCACACATCGGATATGTATGTACATAGCTTAAAACTGCACAGTATTAAGTAAAAGTTATTTCATCTTACACAAACTCTCCACTGGAAAATGCCTACACAAGTATACTACCTAAAGAAGAGAATTTCATCAGTCATGGAACAAGATGCTGTTGAAACAACAACAATGTATTCCCCAGATGATCCTGTCACCCCCCCATCTAATCCCTACTCCTCCCATACCCTTAAACCTCTAATCTCGAGCCCCCTTAACACTCTCCCCACCACACTAAAAATCTTCATTTTAAGCTCAACTTTGTGTGACTTCTCTCAATGTAATCAGGTTCATTAAATCTGTGCCTGTGACTGTCCTTTCATGTTCCACCACTAAGTGATGCTACTTTAATATTGGAGCAGTTTGTCTCAAAATTAAGTAGGCCCTTAATATCATTCTCTACAGTGGATACCACTGATGTGGAAATGCCACTTATCCATAGATGGATTTCCACAAAAAATATGGCCTGTGGACTTTGAGGGCTGTTGTTTTTTAATTGATCAAGAATCTAAAATTGAGAACTACAACATATATGTCAAAGGGCAGAGTTCAGTAACATTGATTTTATTGTGAAAACAAATTAAATACAGTGATACCTCAGAACTCAAACTTAATCCGTTCAGAACTCGGGTTCGAATCCTAAAAAGTTCTGATCAAATTTTCCCCATAAGAAATAATGGAAAACCAATTAACTGGTTCCCGGACCCAAAAAATTATACCTAAATATGTTTTTTAGCAGTTAAACATAAAATGAACAGGATAAAGCAAGAAGAGCATATACTAAACACATCTAAGCACATTTATCAAAACAGTAATTTGTAAAGTAAGAAAACAAATGTATCCAAACAATGTGTAAAGTTAAAAAAATTATTTTTCAATAATTTCTTTTTCTAACTCAACTGTGGTTCGCATAGTCTTGTGCTTTACCACTTTTGGTGCTGCTTTTTTTGGAGCCATGGCTACCAATAAAAGATTAACCTGAAAAAAAAAATTAGTCAATTTTTCCATAAACACTGCGCCAAGACTGTACGCCGTGCATAAATTTTTTTTCTTAATAACTTCCAAAACGATAAAGAATGTACCCCAACACTACCCCAAGACCTGCCCCAACACTAGACTATGCCATGCGGTCCATTGTGTATTTTTATTACTCTGTATATGTTAATTTGTTTGTAAATCACAAACTTTTAGGTTGTAACATTTGTTACCCTTTGTTTCCGCTGAGAGACGTGCCACATGACTCATTTCCCCGCGTGTACAAGTTATCTTAGGTCGGCGTTCACGGTTCAACTTCTGAGATTCAGATTGAGTTCTAGGTCATTTTATTCAAACTGGTTGGTTCGACTTTTAAGGAATTCGAGTTCTAATGAGTTTGAGTACTGAGGTTCCATTGTAATCCTTATGTCAACCTCCTCAATTTTTTCAAGTTTAATTTATCTAAGCATCTAAAACTGGATAGATACCAATACCAGGATGGGCTTGAATTAAAAAATAAACTCAGCGTCACAGGCTGAGAGTTTTCAGAAAGAATTTTGTCAGGCTGTGCTATACTGCCTCTGTTTAGTTCCAGATGAAATATTACTTTCCAAGATTTCAAATCCACCCACAATCACATATCCATACAAATGTACTGCTTACTGCTCAAATGCATCTCCATCTGGTTACATGGTGTCTTGTAAACTATTTCAAGCTACGTATACAGCAGATAAGAACAGACAGCATACTAGTGGTGAGGGGACAGACCCAATCTGTTATACTGTACCCTGGATATGTTAGAAATGGATACTGCTGTTCTGGAGAAATTAACAATACTCTTGCAGACCGCCTGAGGTCAATTCAGAAATGTCTTTTCAAAAAAAGACTTGCTAAAACTCTAAAAATATCTTGACATGTATTTAACATATTAAGTATTCGTGTTATTCAAATGAACCTACTGATTAAAGTGATCAGTACTTTTGGTATTTATGTTAAACCATTGCGGAATTAAGATTAGCCCTTGTGCAGTGAAAATAGAAGCTCTTACCCAGTATTTTATCCTTGACAATCAAGCATAACGTCATAATGGTGGTACACGGGGAGTAATACTTTTCGACGTGGTACGTGGTGTAAAAAGTTGGTGAAACACTCCTCCAGATAGTTTTAGATGGCCCGTTTTAAAATCATACTTAAATCCGTGCTGCCGATCCATCATTTTCTAATTTTCCATAGAGACTAAAAATCGAGAATCAGCCCTTCTAATTAGTGCCCCTCCCCTTCCTCCCGGTCAGCAAGTTTTAACTCCAGCTTTTTTTTTTTTTTTTCTTGGCTAAAAAAGGGCCTACTTGGTGCTGGGTGTGTATGTGTCAGTGAGCAGGTGATTTCAACATTATTGTTTATCCCAATATATTTAATTAAAACATTGAATTTTTTTAGACATTGCCCAACCCCTGCTACTAGGCTTTTTGCATGTCAGTCCTTCCCGCTTCAGCAGATGAGCCTCCAAGTACCTACTGCTGACAGGACTTGGACTGCTGACTACAAACTACACAACCAAGGTGGCTGAAGTTTCGAGTACAGATGAGTTAGGCAGAAGACAGGGTTATTCAAGCTCAGGAAACTATTCAAGATCAGAAAATTGACAACTAGGAACCAAGACACATAGCAAAACCTAAAAACCTAAAGTCAGAACCAGAACAAATCCAAATTGCAAAACCAAAGAACTTGAAAACTGAGCAGGGGTAGATAGTTTATGACCAGAAAGAAAAAATCCAGACCAGAATTTTGTTTCAACCAACCAGTAGAGTATAAGGGGTCACAGTCACAAAGTACTCAACTGGTTGGTTGAAACAAAATCTTGGTCTGAATCTTCACTTTCTGGATCTGAACTATCAACCTCTGGCTGAGAGATCAAAAACAGATTCTGAAAGCCAGACCAACAGACAAGCTCACCAAGGCCAAATAGAAAAGAATAAAACCACAAGTCTGAGCAAGGAGGCCGACTAGAACATGCTTAAAAAAAACTGATTGCAAGTGTAGGTGATTATACATCATAATGCTCTTTAGGTAGACGAGGCCATGGGGAACAACCACATCTGTAGCAGATAACTGATGAACTGCATTCTGGACTGGATGTGACAGCCAGAAACCAAAATTTGACAAGGAGAACTAAAGTAAATCCATCATTCTTCTAACTGCTTATCCTAGTTTGGGTTGCAGGTTCTATAATAAATGTAAAAATATGACTAACTATGGTAAGCGGAGATGTCTGAGAATCCTAAATATGCTATATGACTTGCCAACATAATAATGTTAAATGTCTGTACTACTCCTGTGCAGCTATACATTTAACTGTTGAAAAGTGAGTTAATCCAGTGGTGAACTGTAGTAAATTTCCAGTTTAACCTTACATACCACAATTACATATTTAAGTACTGTTCCCAGGGAATCCTCCAGTTCCTTGCTGAGGTAAGGCATGCTGTGCTAAAGTCCTATGGAAATCCAGGCAACTAGGGGCAGTGTGGTCACCTGCTGTTCCTGGCCGTCTACTTGGCTACTCCGCCTCTCCCTGGTGATGCTGTCACATGTTGGGTTACTGATTTGGGGTGAGTTTCCCAAAGCCTTCTTAACGCTACGTCGTTCGTAAGTTCTGTGTTAAAAGATAAAACTAACGAACGACGTAGCGTTAAGAAGTCTTCGAGAAACTCACCCCTGGACTTTTATAACAATATCATACACTCTGAACAGACTCCACTCAATCCCATGCTCTCTTTCGTCTTCGGCAGGGAACTGATCACTAAAATGAGCGATCCAAATATAGATAGCTAGGCAGGTCCCCCATTCGCTGTTCTCCTTTTACTTAGACAAACATGTACTGCGGGTACTTAAAAGCTCCGGTGCACTGCAGGAATTTCATGGCCAGTGAACCGCAGAGGGCACGGCTTTAGAACCACGACGGGAACAACTTAGGCGTCCCGACGAGCTGGCTGCTGCTCGTCGGCATTTTCTGGGCTCCTGATATGGGTTTAGTGTCACTTTGCAAGGTTTGTTTTCGCACCTGTGGGTCGCGACGTGCCGTGCATAAGAAATGACAGTAGAATAAGCTTCACACGTGAAGACGTGGAGTCGTACCGCGCACCGCCTACCATACGAAGCCAGACTGGGTTTTGTCGGTGTAAAGTTTGGGGGAAAAAACACCCCATGTCAAGTGATTACTTATCGCCCGGGTGAAAACGCAACTGGCTAGGTATATACAAATATATTAACAATATCAATCGAGGTGGACCCGTTCAAATAACTTTTATATTGCTTTTATATTCACTATATGAAGATTAAGAAAAACAAACCATGTCATTAACCGTTTAGACTAATAAACAGCTTAGAACGTAAAAAATATTTCATATTAAGCAAGACTGACGCCGCCAATGTTGAAGTTGTACGAAACATCAGTGAATAACCAGATGCTGGTGTGATATTTGCCATTGGTTAAGTATCTATTTAGAAATAAATAAGGAATTTGATGAAAAGCAGAAGGGCTCGCGCTTACCGCAGTCCGTCGCCCCGCTCCGTCAGTTGGCTTCCAGTTTAAACGCGCACGTCTCGAGCGCTGCCGGCGCGAGACAGGCTCGCGATTCCCCGCGCGTATCCCGCACACGCCTGCATCTGCAAGCCTGCTTAACGTATGTAGGAGGAGGGTCGATTCAGAGCAAGTCTGCTTCGCATCGGCAGGAGGAGGAGGGTCGGCTCATTTTGAGGAGACAAGCTAAGCCGTTCCATGAAGCGTCCCCCCTCCCCAAGAGTATCTGTCATTTGCAGTTGCAAGCAGCGAGCACCATAAATCCCAGTCTTCGACAGTTTAGGACATGACACAGGCAAACATGCATATATCTCAGATAACATACGCATGCACACGTTCTAGGTAATATTATTTTATACAAAATGTGTTATTTTCAAACCCCAGCTGGTACAATATGGTAATTGACGGTTATTTAAATACTGAATGACATACTTCATTGGTTTAGTCAGAAACGAGCAGAGTGAACTCGTGATTGTACCAACCAATCCTACATCTGGAATAAGGTATATAGTTGCAAATACTATTATTGTGAAATATTCCAAATGAATGTTGGCTTTAGGTAAATAATAAAATCAAACGTTTGTTGAAAAACAAGAGATTTTGGAGATTTTAAAGACATTTACATGTATATCTTAGGTTTTCAACTGTAATGGCGTTCCGCGATCAATCGTCAAACGTTTGTACCGTATCGATTCATGGTCGAATTTTCACATCATATTATATACAAAATTAACATGTAATCCTAATAATAATATACTATTACTTTTTTCAGTTTCCTACTATGCCCACCTTACTCTTCAGTTTTGTTACAGAATGGTCGTATTAATATGGATATATCGCACAAATAATATTGCGCCGTGTCTTTATCTGAAGAGTGGTTCTTAATTGAAAATCCTTTTTGCCTGCAAGGTCTTTTATACCTACAGGCTCTGTCCCCTGTGTCTACCTGTCTTACCATCTGCCTGTCCACTCCCTCAGTGGGTCTCAAACACACACCTGTTAATTCTTACGTGAATGAGTGGATGTTGCCGATGTCTGTCAGAGCTCCTTCTAGATGCAATCGTGCCTCTGATCACTGTCAGTACATCTGGACTGAACTCCCAAACCACAAAAGTGGCACTCATTAAATATGCATGGTTTGCATTAAATTTAGCTACTTTATTCTTTTATTTGAATACATTGAACTGTATCTTGTTAGAAAACTATACATTCCACTTCACTCCCTGTATATACAAAGAAATACCACATGCTGTTTAAAAATGTATTTGATAAAAACGTTGGGAATGGAACCATTTAGTTAACTAGAATATGACAGACTCAAACAAAATGGAGGACATCGTAAGATATCCATCTTCAAACCATTTTACTTGGTCAGGAGTGCAGGAGCCTATCTCAGGCAACACAGGACACAAGGCTGGGGTATATCCTGTGTGGATACCAGCCCATCAGAGGGCAGATACTGTAGGAAGTTCAGAGGTGCCAAAATCCCAACTTCACGAATTTGGACTGCAGGAAGAGACTCCTGTGACACAGGGAGAATGTGTAAAAGTCCCTGCACACCTGGGACATGTAAGGGAGGGGTTGGGGTTCAAATTATTGAAAGTGTCTCCCCGATTGCCCCTTTTCGGTCATCAATGATAATGCAAATAATACCAAGCCCCCAGTCCAGCACCTCCCCCAACAGTCTCGGCACGGACCCACTCCACACGAAGAAGGGACATGAACCCCCAACCTTGGAGATGTGAGGTAACAATGCTATCCACCAAGCCACCAGTGATGATGAGATCCATTTGCAGTAACACCATGTTTACCTCCCATATCTCTATTCGTGAGTTGTTTTCCAAAAACATGAAGTAGGTCATAAGGCAGATACAGGTAAACAAAGAAAACCAAATGCTCGCTGTGATCTGAATCCATAATCCAAGTACAGACAGGTCAGGAAGTTGATATATCACATAGGAAATTCTTTCTTATACATCCTACATCTCAGCAACACTCAGACAATCGTTAGACAGTGTCAGTTTCCACTGTTATGCTGAGATTTATCTAGTACTAAATCTATTCATCACCACCAATGCCCCACACGGAAACCTATCTGCAATCACGACCTGGAAGACCCAAAACTTTCTGATGTTCACCCACGATAAAATTGCACTCAACCTCATTCATTTTAAATCCATCTTTTAAAAATGTTAGCTCTATTTCCTTACATATCAAATGTATGGCAGTCTCCTCACTGTAAAATTTTGGATCTCTTCACTTACATGGTTCTCAACAGTCTTGCTTCCCCTTTATCAATCTGATCTTCTTTTCTCAGCCCTATTGCATTTGCAGTCTATGATCTTCTTTTGAAGAAAGAGTTCCTCTGTTCACACTCTACAGCTTTGGTGACTGAGCTTTCTCTAGCATACCCCCCTCCTCTGCGAAAGTACCTTCACCTGGATGTTTTCAGGTATCTCCTCAGAGCGTTATTGTTCTCCTAGTCCTTCTAGTTTTTTCACTAAACACTCTTCCTTCCAGCACTTTTGATCAGGATCCTCTCTGCTCTGTTAGCATTGTCCACTACATTTACCCTTCCTAGTCTTTTTAGTTTTTTTTTCCACTAAACACTCTTCCTTTCAGCACTTTTGATCAGGATCCTCTCTGCTTTGTTAGCATTGTCCACTACATTTACCTTTCCTAGTCTTTTTAGTTTTTTTTTCCACTAAACACTCTTCCTTCCAGCACTTTTGATCAGGATCCTCTCTGCTCTGTTAGCATTGTAAACTACGTTCATCTTCCCTTGTCTTTCCTGTTTCTTCAGTTTTGTATCTTCCATCATTTCAGCTTGTGTATTTGTCTGGATAAACTGCAAAAATACTACATTTTCACTACTATTATCACACCACTATTCATTTTAATATATTTAATTCACATGTAATGCTTGTTCGCACCCCCCTCTTTTTTTGTTACTGTAACTTTTACTACTCTGTTTACATGCTTTGCTTTATCTGTTGTTTGCATGTTCGTATTCATGTGATCAGTACTGCCTGCTCTGCGCTTTCTGTCTTTCCCATCTGTTGTAAGCTATACAAATTAAATGTATTATTATTATTTTATTATCTGTGTTCCATGATCATCATCATAATTATCTGCCATTTGTTTGTACCAGATGTGATAGCCTTTGTTCACATGCCTCATCGACGAATCTTGGCTGCTCAACACCCTGTTGGAGTTTATATGGTCTTCAAAATGGGGACTGAGGCAATTAAAGATCCAAAACAGCTAAAATCCTGCAATATTCTGAAAAAAGCCTTGAACTGCTTTAGAAAACTTTACTGTCAATGTTATGAGAATTCGTATACGTTGCTTAATATGATGTAGTTTGAAGCTAGATCATTGGCCAAACTGAAGTACATTGAAATTACCATTATTTCTGTCATAAATTCTGTAATATATGGCAATCAGCTGTTAGATGTGTTTAGAAGTGTATTTTCTGTGAATGGGCGTTAAGAGAGAATGCAGTAAAGATATGCAGCTTTTGAATCAGAGCCACCAGTCCCAGGAGTTATCTATGTGGAAACAAAAGGAATGACAATTGAAAGCAAATCACTCAAACATACTGAGTCTCTGCTTGAAAGGTTGAGCAACATATATGTACCAGCAAAGATGGGAGACTGAAACAAGTTTAATTTTTATAACCCTGTTTCCAAAAAAGTTGGGACACAGTGTAAAATATTAATAAAAACAGAGTGCAATGATTTGCAAATCAAGTAAACCCATATTCAATTAAAAGTAAAACAAAGACAACATATCAAATGTAAAAACTGAGAAATGTTATTATTTTATGACAAATATGCTCAATTTGAATTTGATGCCAGCAACACATTTCATAAAAGTTGGGACGGGCATGTTTACCACTGTGTTGCATCACCTCTTCTTTTAACGACACACTGTAAAAGTTCAGGAACTGAGGAGACCAGTTTGTTGGAGTTTTGAAAGTAAAATGTTGTCCCATTCTTGCCTGATATAGGATTTCAACTGCTCAACAGTTTGGGGTTTCCTTTAACGTATTTGTTGTTTTATGATGCGCCAAATGTGAAAATAACTTTACAATCCTCAAAACAAGGTCATTGTAAATACTTCATATCCTATTAGAATGAGGTTATGAGGTCCTACTAAACACTGTCATCCTTCTATCATGCTCCAGTGTAGAAAATTCATAGTTTAGTTGTGAGAATAATCACTGCATATTGCTCTTTGTGTTAGGAGGATATGTCCCTTCCTAGAACATAAGAACATAAGAAATTTACAAACGAGAGGAGGCCATTCGGCCCATCAAGCTCATTTTGGGAGAACCTAACTAATAGCTCAGAGTTGTTAAAATCTTATCTAGCTCAGATTTAAAGGAACCCAGGGTTTTA
>JAODKC010000137.1:23220356-23243996 GCA_026777985.1 Mormyrops attenuatus | reverse complement strand
GGTTTTAGAATCGATTCATTACAACGGACAGTTCGAAAGAATCGAATCAGTTAATTGAGCCGAACTTCCCATCACTAATCACCGGTGATCGAATCTGTGCAGAACTTGCTCATCTCGAATGAGCCTATTGACGGTGACATGTCGTCGGGTGAATAAGATAAATAAACTTTGAAAGTTTATTAGTAAAATATTAAAGACAATATACGCTTATTTGTGCATAACATTTCACACGGATGCGATTGAAAGTATTTTACGGAGATCAAATAATACAGAATAACATTGTACAGTAAGAATGACATGTGATTTCAACCCAGAAGGTTCCCCATTGGCTATGGGGATCGAACCAGCAACTTTTGCGGTGGAAGGTGACAGCATAAACCACTGTACCACCATGACACTGTACTAAGTGCTTGTAACATTTACATAACTTACGCATTTAGTCTGACTGCAATTGCCAAGCCAACTCCTTGGCTGTATTTATGGCCACAGTATTGCCTTTTTTAGCGATTTCATCTTTGTATTTTTCATACAGCTCCATCAGCAGCGTCTGTTCTGCAGTGGAAAAAAACACCGCTCTCGTTTTACACGCTTTCTGACTCATTTGATCGATCTATCGTTCATCCACTCATCTGGGCTTTTTAAATAATTCGGGTGTGTGCACTAAGTGAGACTATGCAAGTCCGTCTTGTATGAGCCTTGACTATTTAAAGCTGAACTGTGTTAGTGGAACGAGGCTAAGGTTAGAGATGGTGCTAGTTTGAGTCAGGTTTGAATCCCCGACCAGCAAGGCACCACTGAGGTATCCTGAGCAAGATACCGCCCCCAGGCACTGCTACCCGCGTGCTGAATTAGCTGTGCCCTGCTATGTCACATATGGGTTAAATGCAGAGAATGCATTTCGTTGTTGTGTGCTGTGGTGTGTCGACAATTAATCTCTAAAATGTTTGGAAGGTAAATAACATATTTCAAACCTCTGCAAAAGCTTAAGCCATCATATCAGACGATAATTTTTGTATTCTTGATTGTCTAGTCATTTTATGTTATGCCATTTCAGTTCATAATAATCAAGGAAATATTACTTTCTCTTCTGCCAGGCTGGTGGGACCAGGAGTTGTACTACTGAATGAGAAGAACTTAATTTTTCATTTTTGGGAAAAATGTAAACAAACCCATTTAACAACTAATTAACTATGCACTGTAAATCCCAATGCTGTCTATGCATAGAAATGTGTGTTATATCAATATATAACTAAAATATATAATATTTGTATTTATGTGTAATTCAAAGAAAAAAATGTGATTTAAAAAAGTTTTTTTAATTTAGGTTTTATTCAAACAAAAAGTCTGGTTTTAGGTAAAACGGTACATATTTAATCTCTCTATTTAAATAACCGGTTCACCATGAAGAATTCAAACTCAGTGCATATTTTTCCTGCTCCTGTTTCAAATGAGCAAAATAAAAGGTGAAAAGAATGCTTTTGTGTCTTGAGTAGTTTTTGCCTTGGTGTCATGAGTTGTAAACACGCAATAAATGGGGCTTTCATGTGCAACATCTGCGATACATTGTAAATTGTTAAAGCTTTCTGTCCAGCATCTCTGCCTTGTGACACAGAAACTTACTTTTTACAATAATGTGTAAAACAAATCTTTTTAAAATTATAGGCTGTACAGCACTGTTTTAAGGGCAGTATTAACAAACATTACCTTTGTATTGCTTGTAAACGCAAATGCAAAAAAAGTCTATTTAAACGTATTCTCATTCAAGATCATGTGTTTAGATATTATAAAAAATCTAGATTTTTTTGCTGCAATAATCGATAATGCAAATTCACATATCAAACCAACCACAACAGTAGCATGTGATCTAATTGTTAAGTACATGAGTATTTAATCAGATACTAATTTTTTATATCAATTAGTATCTGAGAATCAATTTTTTCGAATCGAACCCCAGTGTCTCAATATTTTCAACTCTAACGTCAGCTATATCTTCCATTTCTGATCTTTCACAGTACATTTTTAGAGGTGCAGAAGTGAAAAAGGTCACCCCTTAAACAGTTTCCAATTGCGCCTCTTTCCAAACATTGTGTAGGCTATTTAAACCGGTATTGTGGTATACAAAAATTCATATCATATTCATATCATAATCATACAGCCAATAAATATGGTTTTCGGTATGAACCGGTAGACCACCCAGCATTAACAGTGACTAAATAAAATATAAAAATATCTTCCTCTTCATATTATTTTAACGGATTTTTTTTCAGTTTCAGTCATTGCATTTCATGTTTGACCTTTGTAATATGGGTACGCTTTTATTTGAATTATTTTGGAAATAATTGGAATGCTGAGACGTGACTTTTATAGGCTTTAGTATATTGATTATGTTGCGATCTCAGCTCTGTTCTCCATATTATGATTAGTTACAGAGGATTACTTCAGAAAAGATGGTTTTTATTCTCTGCTTTCTCGTCTTGCTTTTAATCGCAGCACCGACAACAGATACAAGACTCATTCTCTCAAATGAAATCATGTCATTTTTGGTACATTACACTTTACAGGTTAACAAAATAATTCAATCAGATAATGTAAAATATTATGACAGATGAGGACACATGATTCAACAGATTGTCATTATCTGCCGGTACAGCCCTCTCGTATGCCATGCCTACCTCGTTTACCTCATGTGCATCCCGCTTGTGACCAGCTGTTTCCTGTTTGACACGTGTAGTCCAGTGTATATCAGTCCGCATCTCCGTCTGTCTCCCAGATTTGTCATTAACGTTGCTTCTGGGTGAAGTCTGTGTCCAGTGAATAAACCCTGTCTGCTCGCATTTACGGCTCCCATTGCCTGCTTGTCTGCTTTCCAGCACTCTCCGTCACACA
This sequence comes from Mormyrops attenuatus, assembly GCA_026777985.1. NCBI lineage: Eukaryota > Metazoa > Chordata > Actinopteri > Osteoglossiformes > Mormyridae > Mormyrops > Mormyrops attenuatus. The sequence continues at coordinate 23,241,110 of JAODKC010000137.1, read as the reverse complement.
GATACATGACATGAGTAGTGAGATCGCGGAATTTCGTCCAAAGGAACGATCTTTTGGGAATCTGTTCCCACACGTCCAACATTCTTAGAGACAATGCTTAACTAAGCGAGACAGTTAACCTGGTCCAGAGCAGACTTGTTCACTCGCCTAAGTTACCATGGTAACTCAGCTTGGATTCATTTAAGACGCGTTGATGGAACAGAACTCCCACTTAAATGAGCCAGACTTGTGGAAATAAGTCAGACTTTCCCTTAATCCTGTTTAGCTAAAACGGAAAATGACACAGCATGAGTGAGATATGAGACAATTAACCAATCAGGGAGGGTGCAGGACAACGAGCAATCAGGAAACACACAAGGATCGGCACAAGAACAGGCAACAGGTGAAAGTAATAATTAACTCAAGAAACTCAAACTAACAGAGAAACTAAGAAACAGAATCTACAATAGGGGAGTAACAGACAGGTAAAGCACAACCACAGGTACAGATCAAGAAACCAAAACTGAATACAAATCACAAGACACAGGAACTAGAAAACTGATACAAATGAAACACAAGGGAACAAAATCTACAAAAATACAAAAACGTAAGAGGTAGGATTTAAACACAAGATTGAGGGGTGAACAGGCAGCCACATGCTCAGCTCATTGAGCTATGTGGTCATCAGGGAAACCGGGGAAACACTAAGGACTAACCACGGGGAGGACAGGATGGCCAGCGACACCTGCTGGCCAAACGGGGAGAAGACGAAAGACTGGGACAAACAGGTGCTGACCCGGACACTTATCTAGCTCTGATTTAAAGGAACCAAAGGTTTTAGCTTGCACTACACTAACAGGAAGACTATTCCATACTCTAACTATACACTGTGTAAATAAGTGCTTTCTCAAATACATTTTACAATGTTCTCCGGGTAATTTCCACCTATGGACACGTGTTCTAGTATTTAAACTAATACTGAAGTAACTATTTGGCTGAACAGCATCCAGACCTGTTAGAATGTTGATGTCAATATCATTAATATAAATTTGGAACAATAGTGGTCCTAATATTGAACCCCGTGGTATCCCATTATGAACGCAGGTCCACTATGACATTGTGCCTCTAATAACTACCCGCTGCTTCCTGTCTGTTGTGATTGATAGTTGCTGTTTCAAGCAGCTAGGGTTACAAATACAGCCCCCCAGCTCTATAAAGGGATTAACCTAAATTATACCAGAAAAACAACAACCTGCATAAAGGGGTTGTAGATGTATAAATCTATTTAGTGATATTTTAGAAACTTTTTAGTAGCCAATAGAAGCTTAAATGTGAAATTATAAATAATTTTTGACTGCAGGTTTCCCTTGACCCTTGCCCTAAATCGCGGTAAAGGTAGTTGGCAGTTAGCGACTGGGGATTCCGTTTAATTTAATTTCACAGTGCAGTGAGGTACGCTAGTAAACATTCGGATGACGCCACCCACCACTCCGAAATCTTCCGATAATATGCTTTGCCTTTTTATTTTCAAATGTGAGTAATAATAAAAGAAAAACTTCACCATATAAACAGGTCCAACCAGTGTCACACTGACCAGTCTGATGTGTGAATTTTTTCACAGTCCACATGTAGCTCGTTGGCCAGTGACTGATAAGTGCGTGAGGCAGAAGGGGTTACAAACACGGAAATTCTATAACAAATGTGGTTCGTCTTTTTTATTTATTTTGAATGTCATTATTGATATATACTACCGCAGACGTACAGCTACCTCTCAAGCACTGACCTATCTGCCAGGCAGTCCTCAATCTCTCGGAAAACGTTTCCATGGTAGCCGTGACTGTCCTCACGTCCTCTAATGTAGCGCATTCGCCGCCCCCCGGAAAACATGACGTCACGTTTCCAGGGCAACTACAGCGGTGCAAGAGCCAGGGTATAAATCCGCACTGCTAAGGGCGACATTCGTACGGACATTGCAGCATCTATAGAAGGTAAGTTCGGGGGCTTCGGGGTAATGTCGGATATACATACACATGTCTATTGCCTCTGGCTTTCAGCATTCAGTGGTGGTTTGTTTCATTGCTTTATGGAGGCCTGATTTATATCTCTGGTGAAATTCGCAAACTGGGTGTAATCTTAGGTATGCAAAGTTCAACATCTATTTTTTATTTTTATATTAGTCAGTGTATTTAACCTCATTTTTGATACAGGAACGTATAATTTAACAAATTATGGTATTCATATTTTGTGCGTAATAAAACTCCTCCTCTTAACACGAATAAATCATTTACAGGAATTAAGAAACTTGATACGGTCGTTATGCAGGCAGCTCTAATAAGATGTCTTGGTAAAAAACAGAGGAATACTACGAAATAAAGCACAGGGTGTAGTTTGTCTTGCGGGACATAGCCTGATTCTGCCTATTATTAATGATGGGAAAAACTGTGCCTGCAGGAAGTCCCAAAAATATACGTGCCTCAGTTTTATAAACGATTATTGTTACGTCACACTGTTCGAGAATGTACCGTAGTTAAGCAGTGGCATAAGTGGCAATTCCTCAACCACAAGATAGTGAAAAAATGCACTATATTTGTTTTGCATCACATTTTTTCGTGCATTTTCTCAATTTAATTTTGCTACCCCGTATGCATAAAACGCATCACATTTATTTAAAAAATGTGCGTGTAATGTGACAGCAAAGGGTTCCGCAAAGACATTCAAGCACTACTATTCGACTACTACAATAACAGGTAAATTTGAAGTATGGCTGTCTTAGTATATTCGTTCAAAAATAAAACTGTGAGGTGGTTAGCCATCGGATACTATTTCTAGGATGAAGGTCATATCTGAACAGAAGGATATCCATTGAAAAGACAGAAGGGCATTTAACATGCTGTGTAAGGGTCGCACTGACTGTAACCTATTGATGCTCCAGATTGCAAATGCTTGTATCGCTGGACAGTAATTTGAATTTTATTTGAGCTGATTTGTCTGATTTGGGTCGGTGTGTTGCTGGAATATTCACAAAATATTCCGAATTTGTTCAGAACATTACATCAGGGGATCTATAATGTTTATTGATATTAGTATTGCACCAAAACGCTGCATTGAAATAATCTTCTAAATAAAATATTTAAGTGCAGTTCTTCAATGCATAAAACTGAATAATTCACAAAGGAGGAAGGCAAAAGGGGTGGTATGGGGGGCAGTGATTAGCATGGTTGCATCACACCTCTGGAGACCAGGGTTCAAGTCCCTTCCCCAGCTCTACATGTGTGGAGTTTGCATGTTCTCCTCATGTCATTGTGGGGATTTCCCACAGTAGTCCAAGGGCAGATTGTCCTTAGGTGTGAATGTGTGTGTCCTGTGATGGGTTGGTACCCTGTCCTCATTTGTTCCCTGCCTTATACCTGTAGTTTATAGGATATGCTCCACAACCCTGCAGAGGACATAGCAGGGCAGGAATGGAAAATGTATGGACATAGAAGAAAATTACAGCGGGATATACTTTTGCCTTTTTTGTTGGTTTTAGTAATCTCCAAATCATCGACATATACCAATGAATACTGTATATTTGTAATATCTCAAATCTTTTTAATACTAGATCATGCATCATTTGCAGTACAGGAAAGTGCAATTTGTAAACAAATATCACCGGCTGTATAACTGTTTAAATGCAGTTTTTTATTTATTCGTGGCCTGAAGAGGATTGCGGTAAAGCAGTATTTGTGAGAAAGCAATGCTGCATTAATAAAATTCAATGTCCTTATATGGGATCCAGCCTGTTTGATTAACAGAAGGCAAACAGTAGAGATACAATATTAAGATATAAGCAGTTCAGTTACATATTGAGAAACAGGTCTATATTACAACAATTATGAGGCAATATATAGGTTGATTCTTTTTTTTTGTTTCACATCTGTCTTTTTGGAACTGGCCTCCACTTTTGCCAGAGAACTTGGTTGTTGCTTTCCTTACCAGTATTGATAGCTGAATGTGAATCAGAACAGTCCATGATCTTATCAGGACTGTCATCATATTTTTACTAAAGTGCTGGTGTGTGCTAGGTAGGGAGGAATGGTCTTCCAAGATGTAGGATGTGCATGAACACACCCTTATATCAGCTGTATGTTACAACATTAAAGTCTCACTTTTTCTGTTTGCTTAGTGGCTGGGCTCTCAGGGTGTTCTGTAAATGGCTATGGAATGACACAGCAGGAATTACACAAAATGGCCGCCAGGCTTTTCCCCTGATGCTTTCATATGTAGTTTCATTTGATTTATTTAGGGTAGTGGTATGGGGTGAACCCAAATTGCAAGAGATTCTGAATTTTTAAATTTGTTTTATATATGATACTTTCCTCATTTGAAAAAATGTTAATGCACCACTTATGTACCCTTCCACCTCCTTATAAAAAAGCTGGAAAACTGCACAGTTTTAACGTTTATGTATGGGTACATGCCCAGTGTGTTTTTTATACCACTGTTGAACATTTTCAGCATGACTGGATGTCTTTGTGTCCATTGAGGGCAGCAACCTAGTTACACTAGAATCCTGTTTTTGCTATTGAGTGAGGAAATGATGGCAGCTGAACAACAAACATACAAATCCTGGTGCTGTAGGTAAGATTGTAGCTGGAAATAAAAACAAGATATAGCTAAACATGTATTTATATACATTTAAATCTACAATATCAGTGGCTTATCCCCTTTTGGGAGTTACATGGAAAAGGATCATAACATTGAACTTATCTAATAGTGATTTGTGGAAAAAAAACACTTCCATTAAGCGACCGCTAATATTAACTGTATCTGGTTTGGCCATACGAGTTCACACGAGAGACAATGGTACAGTGAAAAAGATACGGTTGTTAATTTGGATAATCCCATACCTTGCTAACTAATCAAGAATAAAAACACACTGACCAGATCACAATGAAGTACATGCAGAGAAATATAAATCCTTTGTGTTCAGACTTTCATTCATTCATCATAGCACAGTGAAACTTATTAGTGCCTTAGTCCGTGTATAACTGGGACAACTGGAACATTATAGTACTCTACCAAGTCTATTTTAGGTCTTAAAACATCTGTATCATTACATTTAACAACCTAGAACTATAGGTTACCCATGTAATTGTACTATTTGGCACTAATACAATGCACATGGTGCAAACTGTCACTGACTATTTCAAAGAGTATTAAGTATTGCCAGTACATGCTTTCTTTAAAGGGCCTGGTAGATTCTTTTATGTAGTCTTACCAGGTCTTTGCTAACAATCTGGCCCCCACTTCCCACACAAAACCCTGTGGGGTTTGTAATCAAGCCAGTAAATACTATAATATAGCGTAATTGTGGGTGAAAGTGCAGACCATCGTAAGGGCAAAAACAGCAACGACCACATTTTTTCAAAGTCATTTCGTCCTTTTTGTCTAGTTTAAAAAAAAATATCCTCCTGAGGTCCAGCAGTTCATTTTTGTCATCTGTACAGGACATATGTTACTTGTGAAACAAATACTTAAAAATAGAGAGAAACATGAAGGACCCCTTTCGTTAAAAGTTTTTTTTTTCCATTTTGCTATGGATATGAATCCCCACCCAAAAGCTTTGAAGGCCAACCCTAGTAATTTTGGCATTCATTCCGCACATAGTTACGAATGCTCATGTGTACTGTTCTAACATGAAACAGGTATAGTGAGACTACGGTTAACTTTTTAGAGTGGCAACTGGGAAGGCCTCTGGTTCTGTAAAGGTGACACATCGGCAGAGATACATTTTGTGGTTCTTTTAAAAACCCACAAATGGACATAGGAGAGATTGTGATAATCCATAAGGGTTAAATGTGGTACAGTGACATTCGTGCACTCACAGAAAGATTAAGAGATAGCCAAGTGGCCTACTTCATGCTCAGCTCAATGCAAGGGCAATCCTGCTTGTCCTCTGCAATACAGAGGTTGTTTGTGTGCTTGTCTGGAGCACAAATCTATACAGTCATGTGTTGTCAAGACAAGTCAATGTTTAATTATCTATGTGGCCCAAGTCATTTTGGTGACAATACAATGAAAAAGGTACTTTTATATGTTACATATCAGTCTAATTTCATTGTTCTTTGTTTAATGCAAGACAAAATCTGCTGAGGGAACTGACTTATTTCCTGAGGTGTCCGTTGAGGAAACGCGGACTATTGTAATATGTTGCCACATCATTAGCAATGACAGAGATGCTACTGTCTGACTGCTTCAGAAAGATTTTTTATGGGACATTTCCTGTCATTGTAGGACATCCCCTTTCCCTATGCTGCTGAAACCATGTTCCAAAATACTGATCATTTTGTGGAGCTATTGCACAAAAAATGAGAAAACAGACTTTTCCAATCTAACTGTGCCATTTCTTAGTGTTAAATAAAACAGATGGATTTTTTGTCTACTGAACCTCTTTTTTAAATGAAACTTTAAAAAAAAAACTTTGTACTGTTTTAAGAGCTACTATAGTCTGATTATTTTTACATTAATTAGCTTGGACTCCCACCAAGTATATGAAAAAAGATTCGAAACTGTAATATTCTAAAATTACCTATTTGGGAAGAGGATGAACTTGGTCAGCTCAGTTTCAGAATCTGCTTATTGAGGAGTTCAGTGAGTAGCACTATGATTTCACACGTCCAGGGTTGTGGGTTCCTGTATGCGGAGTTTGTATGTTGGTTCCAGGCTCTGTTAGGATTTTCTCTGGGTACTCTGGTTTCCTCTTGCAGTCTGAAAACATGTGGTTAGGTGAACTGGTAGTTCTCAACTATTGCTTTATATAGCTATACACAGTCATAGACTGAAATCTGCTCCAGGGTGCCCCCTGCCTTGTGCTCTTTGCTTGAGACATCCAACTGCTATGTTCCATAAAGTAAGGCTGTGGTAGCATTTTGCTACTGAATTAATACAGAGTTCTACATTAACATGACAGCCACATTCTTGAAATGCACACATTTACTCAAATAAATCAATTTTCCCCTTTGGAAAATAAAATAAATTATTTGTGTTCTTGCCTAAAGAAAAAACAAATTAAATTCCAACATGATACATTTCAACAAGTTATCCACCATATGGCTACAAGACTGCTACCCATAAAATTTGCTGAGCAGGGCAGCTAGCAATGAAAAAAAAACTATATAAACTTTATTATAGAATATTCAGACAATCATCTTGTGCCCTACAGTTTGAGAATCACTAGCCTGTACAATGTTTCTGGGAAGTTTGCAAAAAGATCCACGGGACACATTTAGATGGCAGATAGCTATGTTCACAAGATGGTAGGTGTAGCCTCCTTTTTCACTCTCATAATGCCCTCTGCTGTGCACTGCCAAATATTAGTTTATTTGGATTGTATCATGGGGGAGATTTTCAGGGGTAGATATTCATGTCACGCCCATGCCATGAGCCAGCCAACAACTAAGGGGCTGAGGCTTGCACCGTGAAGAGGGAGACAGCCCTCTCTTAACGAGTCAGACACAGGTGCGGCATGTTAGCCCCTTAGCTGTGGGCTGGGGTGTGGCATGAGCGTAACAATGCATCCATGTTTATGTGAAGGGCTAATAAGATCCATCAAAGATAAAACAGAGTAAATTAAAAAAGTGTTATCATGCTAACAAAATCAAATGTAAGAAAATACCTTTTTTAATATCACTATATGGCATGTATATTCATCCATTTAATGGTTTCATGAAACAGTAATAGGATCCATGAAATATATTTTGACCTATCACATTCACAAGGTCAAATGTCATCTGCGTTCATCCTTTGCTTTGCTGGCACCTAACAGCATTGCTTCAATATTGGGCCAATCTGCCACAAAATGTAATCAGTTCGGCACTCATACAATGCCTCTGCAAAGTTTAAAAATATCTATCAAATAGTTTTTGAGTTATTTTAACAAGCAAAATGTCTGGGGCGGCAGCACACGTTCTAAAACCACATGTATTCCCTGGCAACTACATTTAAAGAGTAAAGTTTTACATAACATTTTTTCTTTCTTTTCAGGTTTACCACCCATTATCCATAATTTGCAACAATGTCAGACCTCTGCGTTGGGATCAATGGGTAAGCATGAAGCCTTTTCAGTCTCACAGAGGCAATTGGGAAGACAGAGAAAATGCAGTTGGTATAAAACAGAACATCAAATCAGTTATTAAATGTAAGCATGTTGGATGTGCTTCCAGCAACATATCTGAGGTTGGAATAACAGAGCCTACAGACTCTGTCTTATCAACTACCCTCTTCAGTGTTCAAAAACCAAAATGTTTCCAAATTACTAACTTAACTGATATGGAAGGTTTTTCCAGCTCTTTTTTGAGCACAAGCATAACCAATTCACAGCCACAATTAGCATAAAGTTTTCCATGTTAAACATCTACTGGTAAACATTTACAGTGCCTTGCAAAAGTATTCACCCCCTTGGCATTTTCTCCAGCTTGTTCCCTTACAACCTGGAATTTAAAAGGAGTTTTGGGGGGGTGGGTTGTATTGTTTAATTTACATAACACAATTACCATTTTGCAAATGCAAGTTTTTTTATTGTGAAACAAACAAGAAATAAGACAAAAAAGGAACCTGAGCGTGCATAACTGTTCATCCCCTCCCAGAGTCAATACTTTGTACAGCCACCTTTTTCAGCAATTACAGCAACGGGTACATCTCCACAAGCTTGGCACATCTAGACACTGGTATTTCTGCCCATTCTTCATTGCAAAATTGTTCCAGGTCCTTCAAGTTGGATGACCGCTGCTTGTGTACAGCAATCTTTAAATCATACCAGATATTCTCAATTGGATTGAGGTCTAGGCTTCGACTGGGCCATTCGTTAAACCACTGGAGTGGAGTGTTGCTTTAGCAGTGTGTTTAGGGTCATTGTCTTGCTGGAAGGTGAACCTCCGTCCCAATCTCAAATCTCTGGAAGACTCAAACAGGGTTCTCTCAAGAATCCCTCTATATTTTGCACCATCCATCTTTCCTTCAATTATGACCAGTTTACCAGTCCCTGTCGATGAAAAACTTTCCCACAGCATGATGCTGCCCTCACCATGCTTCACTGTGGGGATGGTGTTCTCAGCATGATGAAAGGTGTTACGTTTGAGCTAGACATGGCGTTGTCCTTGATGGCCAAAAAGTTCTATTTTAGTCTCATCTGACCACAACACCTTCTTCCACATGTTTGGGGAGTCTCCAATACGCCTTTTGGCAAATTTCAAAAGGTCCGCCTTATTATTTTTTTTTTGGTAAGCAATGGCTTTGTCTTGGCGACTCTCCCATTAAGCCCAGCTTTGTGCAGTGTGCAGCTTATAGTGGTCCTATGGACAGTTACTCCCATCTCTGCAGTAGAGCTGCCCAGCTCCTTCATGGTTATCTTTGCCCTCTTAGTTGCTGCTCTGATTAATGCCCTCCTTTCCCAGTCTGTGAGTTTTGGTGGACGACCTTCTCTTGGCAGGTTTGCTGTAGTGCCATGATTTCCATTTTCTAATAATGGATTTAATTGTGCTAGTTGGGATGTTCAGGGTTTGGGATATTTTTTAGAACTCAAGCCTGATCTGTACTACTCTAGAACTTTGTCTCTGACCTGTGCGGAGAGTTCCTTGGTCTTCATGCTGTCACTTGCTTGGTGGTAGGCGTTACTTAGTGGTGTTGCACAGGTGCTGCCTCTGGGGGCTATCAGAACAAGTGTATATATACTGAGATCATTTGACACTTTGATTGCTCACAGGTGGATCTTATTTAACGAATTAAGTGGCTTTTGAAGGCAGTGGTTGGGGCTTCAAAGCAAAGGGGATGAAAACACACATCACATTTCAGTTTTATAATTTTTAGAATTAGGTAAAACAAGTTTATTTTACCTTTTAACTTCATTAATCTGTAGTTTTTTTGTAGATCCATCACTTAAAATCAAATTGAAAATCCATTTAAATTCCAGATTATAAAGGAAAAAAATAGAGAGAATGCCAAGGGGGGTGAATACTTTTGCAAGACACTGTAGGTTTAGCCCATTCAAAATATATATTCTTTTGTATCACTGTGTGCTTCAAACCGAAAATGCAGTAACCAAAAGGTACATATCAAATGCATGTACCGTTAAAGCTTTGTCCTTACTATAGATGTAAACCTGAAATTCTATTCAGCAAAAAATATTTAAAAATTGCAGTACCTATTGAAGCAACAAAGAAGTAGCGATATAATATTGAATTGGGAAAGAAGAATGCGCATTGAAGTCTGATAAATTCACTTATATTTGTGTCTCCTTTAATTCCTTGAGCAAGTTCAGCTCTTAAAGTCATTTAACTACAGCATTTTTCTGTATCAGATTTGGCCGCATTGGCCGTCTGGTGCTCAGGGCTTGTCTCCAGAAGGGAATCAAAGTCACTGCTATTAATGACCCCTTCATTGACCTGCAGTATATGGTGAGTGACAGTCTAGCCACAGCACACAGTGTCCTTGTTCAGTTCAGTGTCACATAGTGTAGCATTTCATTTTAGACCTCAGTTCATAATAAGAGTGCTACATCATGATACCAGCAGCCAATATGGCATTTTCAATTTGACCTCTTGTATACATGAATATAAATATGTATCATTGTCAAGTTATACTTATTTTTATTCATTAATTAGGTCTACATGTTCAAATACGATTCCACACATGGACGTTACCATGGTGATGTGTGCGCGGAGGATGGAAAGCTGGTTGTCGACAACAATGTCATCTCCGTCTTTCAGTGGTAAGTCCTGGTGCCATCGCTACAGGGTACATGGTGCTGCTATAGCACTTCTGCAGGAGCCCTTTCTCTGCTCCCTCAACCTGCCCTTGTTTAAAACGGAAGAATTTTGTCAGCCATCACCCACTGCTGTGCGATCATATTCCAGCATGAAGCCAGCCGAGATCCCCTGGGGAGATGCGGGTGCACTGTATGTTGTAGAGTCCACTGGAGTCTTCCTCAGCATCGATAAGGCCTCTGTGAGTGCTCACAATTAAATCCTCATATTATTAATATTTTATTTCAGCTTGATTAGCTGTGATTCATAATAGTACCATAATAATATTTACTATTGCCTCTGAGATTGGCAGCACTCCAGACAGACAGAGTGTAAATGCTCAGATTTAGCAATGAAACTGCAAGTCAACTGCAGTGAATACGCTAGATTTGGTTTAACTGCTTTTACCATGGCCTGTCTCCACAGTCTCACCTGCAGGGTGGTGCTAAGCGTGTTGTTGTATCTGCCCCTTCCCCTGACGCCCCAATGTTTGTTATGGGAGTCAATGAAGAAAAGTATGACCCTTCCAGTATGACCATCGTTAGGTGAGCGTTTGTTTTTCCTGTTGCTCCATTTACCTATTAGATACTGCGCATCACCTTAACATTGAACTCTTAAATAAATATTCAGTGGTATGTGAATGCCAGTGAACTTCATATTAATTCTTAGCACTTTTCCACTGACATATAGGGACTGACCACACAGAGAGACTAGATACAGCACAGTTCCAGCTCACATCAGTTTGTAACTACAGAAAGGTCAGCTGGTTAACGGCACTGCCAAGTTTGGAGAGCAACAATGACGCAAAATAAAGACACATGATTAACTATGCACAATTATTTTTTACCATGTGCTAATTTCCACTAGCACGTCTATGAGAATCACCATATTATGCAAGTGTCAAATGGTAGTGGAATTATCATTCGCTCGTGTAAATTTGGAGTAAAAATCCATTACATTGAGCCATTCTATAGTATTTTTTTGAGTAGGAGTTTTCAGGAATGCTTCTCGATGTGCAATATTACACTTATTATTATTATAACTGGGTAACGAAGGAGCAGGAGCATCCAATGAAGCAATTAACCAATCAGAGAGGGCACAGGACAATGCGCAATGTGATAGAACAATCAATCGTGAGGCACAGGGAAACAGGTGGATCTAATAAACTTAATCATGGAACTAAACAAAGAAGGCTGGCCTTGAACTCACAGCCAAAGGGTTAACATTCTCAGTAGCACACATTCAACCTGTTGAGCCATGTGGCAGGCTAGGGAGAGTGAATAGCACACTGGGGCTGAAAGACCAGAGACAGGGAGGAGAACAGGATGGCCAGCAACACCTGCTGACCAAACAGGGAGGAGACATGAAGGGCAGGGACAGACGGGCGCTGACCTTGACACAATATCTCCGTGCATTTTCGACCAGTCAGATGGTGGTGACATAACCACCTCGGGTTGGTCACACTTACAGCCTTGCTATAGAAACAGGACCATGTCAGCGTGGTTATGGCTCAGGTATGGCTTGGTTCTTGGTGGCAGTGGAAACACACCATTTAACTGAGCTCAGATACATACAAATATTCCACTCACATTTATCAGTCATGCAATACCTTTGCAAATTACATAACATTTGCATTGCAAATATTAATTCAGCTCCAAATCATACAAATACAATTTTTTCATATATTATGCACATTTTTATTTTTTAAATGGAATATAAGGCACATCTAATTATACTTGGACCTCTATCCATGTTACATCACAGGAGGGACTCAAATCTTAATTTGTACAAAAAACATAAAATTAATTTTCATTTTTTTTTAACTACACTCATTACATATTGTATCTCCATCAATGACATGAATAGGCATAGAAAATTACACAAGAAACTACCTAGTCAAACCCTAAAGTCTTTGATAACAGGGAAAGTATGGTTTTGCCATCATTTTATTGTATTGTTTATTATATTATAATGTTTTATTCAATCACATTAATTTTACAGCAATGCCTCTTGTACCACCAACTGCTTGGCTCCCCTGGCCAAGGTCATCCATGACAATTTCGGCATTGAGGAGGCACTCATGGTCAGGCCTGTGGTCCCTCCCTCAGTTTTAGTTTATCTGTGATTATTTTTACATGATTTCTCAGATCTTGACAGTTTAAAATCCATATTCATCTTTTCCTCTATTAGACCACAGTCCACGCTTACACAGCCACCCAGAAGACCGTGGATGGGCCCTCTGCCAAGGCATGGCGCGATGGGCGTGGTGCACACCAGAACATTATCCCAGCATCCACTGGGGCTGCTAAAGCTGTTGGAAAGGTTATCCCGGAACTCAATGGGTGAGCCAGGACCTGTAATCACATTATTCTGACTGTCTCTGAGAGATGAAAGCACATGTGCTGACATCACTTTCTCTGTCCCGCTCCTGTAGCAAGCTGACAGGAATGGCCTTCAGGGTACCGGTGGCCGATGTGTCTGTGGTGGACCTCACCTGCCGCCTCTCTCGTCCTGCTAGCTATGGAGAGATTAAGGAGGCAGTAAAGAAGGCTGCCCATGGCCCCATGAAGGGAGTGCTGGGATACACGGAGGACTCGGTGAGCCAAGAAATAGTTTTGGGCATGACATACAGTACACAAAAAGGCCAGAAATAGCTAAACCTTAATGGCATAATAATTGTAACTATTTTGACATGATTAATATCACCTGACATTCTGTTCGCCATGCTATAGAATTATACTAATAATACAATTTAGTAGAAAAAAAATCATGATTTTCTTTATCACTACTATGAACTATCAGTATTTATTTTTGTGTGTGTATTCTTACCCATTGCTATAGTTCAGTCAATGTGGATGCAGTACCTACGTAAAATCTATAAATGGCAGTAACTACTAAAGGCTATTAAATCTTGTACAGATTCTTCCGTAGCTTACTAGGCCTGTTACCTTGCTGTTGCTACATTTTTGCCATAGCGGATATATGACTACCGCCAGCAGCATTCAATTGGACGTGTGGATGCACTTTGGCCTTATTAATACATAAGAGTATCTTACGTTGAGCAACACAGATCGTATGCTGACCCACACCAGAATAAAATATAGTGGAAGCAAGAGATCAATTAAATCTGTCCAGGCATCATCCTGACATATTCACACAACCAAAGAAATCATCTCAGCCAAGACTCGATACGGTGAATAATGCTAAATTAAATCCCCATTCTGTATGTGCATAGAAAATAATCAGTGATACGCCCTCTGGAGAAACTGATGCAGTGATTTGTTTCATCTGTAAAAACATGCAACCTTATAGCATTGTGCAGATGTTCTTGCTTGCACCTTGCAAAAAAAACAAGAAAGTGGTTGACAGGAATGATATACTGACTCCAGCAAGTACATCAAACATACAACAATACAGTTACAGGAACAGGACAAACAAAAAAGACAACAAAAAAAGAAAAATTTAATATTAAGAACATAAGAAATTTACAAACGAGAGGAGGCCATTCGGCCCATCAAGCTCGTTTGGGGAGAACCTAATTAACACTATTACACTATTAACACTAATAAGATTATTCAAATAAAATAAAATGCATATACCATACATACATCTCATTATATGTATAAATAAGGGTCAAGTCACATAAAATAAATTAGCAAAAGGTTTAGATGTGTATATATCTGTCTCATGAGCTCTTGTTCTTTTTCTCCCCTCTACCAGGGAAATACACGAAGTTAGAACAGAAAAAGATATAGATTAATAATAAAATCAACAGTAACAATAACCAAACAAATGAATAATAGTACAATGACAGAACCATTGGGTGTTATTATGTAGTGAACGTGTGTAGACAATTGAGGGTGCATACGAAACTTCTCACCTAATGGTGGACGTGTGTTGTGAACATTTATGTGTTTGTGCCTTTCTGTGTGTTGGGGAAGAGAAAAATGATCCATGGGAGGGTAGAGATGGAAGAGAGGAGAGGTAGGAGCAAAAGGAAGATTAATGGAGGGAAGGTTGTTGTTGGTCAACCTAGGCAGGTTGGGCCCGCCGTGCATTGTAAATGGACCAGGAGGAGAGGCATGGCAGCCCCTAGGATAGCACCCCACCCATGATAACCCTGCCCTGGGCAAACCGCACGTAACACGACCCGCTACCCATATTCTAGGATAGAGTTTGTGTGGGTATTTTTTTCCTTTAGTTTGTATGAGTGGGAGAGATAACACTGATATAGTGTGATGCATTAAAAGAACCAGATCATGCAGGTTGGTCCAGCCCAGAGCAGGAAAGATCAGTAGGTGGGAGAGTATTCATTCGAGGGCCACCACCCCAGACCGGCTCGGAAACCCATCCCCAGTGCACCCAATGACCCAACCCACAGAGGCAGAGGGCAAAAGGAAGGGGAGGTACCGGAGCAAACTAGGATTTTCTCAAAGTAGCAGTGTTAGGAGGCTGGTGAAGTCAACATTGGGAGAGAAAGAAGGAAGGGAGGAAGACAGGATTGCATATATATGATCGTTGAGGGTGATGAGAGATGATGTACTTGTAAAAAAGAAAACAGCACAAATAAAGATGAAGATAATACTAATAATAATAATAATAATAATAAAAGGGAAAAGTATATGGTCAATGATCACAAAGTATTTTGCTGTAAGTATGAAAAACATAAATATAAATAAACATTAATACAATTACATAAAGATAGTAAGGAAGAGGGAAAAAGGTAGTTGCTGCTTCATAAGTAAATATGGTAATGAGCAGGTAAAATACCTGCTGAATCAATTACTGACATGATTCTCGCCGTCTCTTTTTTTAAACTGTAATTGATTTCCCAGATATCTGCTTATTTTGTTACTATATTCAAAATTGTCATACTTAAGTTGTCTAATTACGAATTGGATTCTTTTATGTAATATTTCTTCTAGCTGTGGTTTGATATTATTTATTTCATTCAAGACTTCTTGTTGGGGATTGTCTGAATATGATTCTGTTAGGGATTTAAGTTTCTGTTCAAGGTCATTTTCTGTCAACCACTTTATGTAGGCACAGAATTGCCTTAACTCATGATTCATGCATTTTGAGAGCAATTGAGTTCTTTGTGACCATGACTTTTCACTTCATTTCAGAAGAGTGTAAATTGCAAGTTATTACAGTGCCACCAGAAAGTATTCACACTTCACTTTTTCCACATTTTGTTACATTAAGTTTTCTTTTACAAAATCTACACAAAATGGTCCATAATGGCAAAGTGAAAACAGGTTTTTGGACATTTTATAAAATTTATAAAAAATGTAAACATTTAAACATAATGGGTACATAATAGGTACAGAATACGTAAGTATTCACACCTTTTGCTATGACACTCACAATTGAGCTCAGGTGCATCTGATTTCCACTGATCATTCTTGAGATGCTTCTATAACTTGACTGGAGTCCACCTGTGGTAAATTCAGTTGATTGAACATGATTTGGAATGGCACACACTTGTCTATATAAGGTCTCACAGTTGACAGTGCATATGAGAGCAGAAACCAACCAATGAAGTCCAGAGAATTGCATCAGTACCTGGTATGGCAATAGCATCGCCTACAACCGCAAAGCTCTGCAGAGAGTGGTGCAGTGTTCTGAAAGGATAATGGAGCTTCCCTCCCTCCAGGACATCTACAGGAACTGGTGTCTGAGAAAAGCTGGGAGGATCAAAGACTCCAGTCACACCAGTCACAAACTATTTAAACTACTTCTGTCAGGCAGGAGGTATTGCAGTATCCGGTCCCGAGGGTCACCTTTTGCCACCAGACTGCTAAACATTGACCACTAGTATTTCATAGACACTTCAGTGGCACTTTTTCGACACCTTGACACTTTACACTCTCCATACCGCACATAATCGCCTTTTTTGCACACCATTCATCTATGGACATTCCATACATACACACACACACACACACACACATATATACATATATACTATATACACACACACATACATACATACACATACGCGCACACACACACTTATATTATATATATGTGTATATTTTGTATTCATATTCCTTCATGTGCATATTTCTTCTTATATTTTGTATTGTATATTTTATACACCACTACAGCTTGGGAAGCTCACACACAAGAATTTCACTCACTAATAAAAGTGATTTGATTTGATTTGATTTGATTTGAGAATTGTCTGTAGACAGGATTGTGGCAAGGCACAAATCTGGGGAAGGATACAAAAAAATTTCGGTAGCATTGAAGGTCCTGAAAAGCACTGTGGTCTCCATTATTCAGAAATGGAAGAAGATTGGAACCACCAGGAACCTCCCTAGATCTGGCCACCCAACCAAACTGAGTAATTGGGGAAGAAGAGTCTTGGTCAGAGAGGTGACCAAGAACCCAATGGTCACTAAGGCGGAGCTCCAGTGTTCCCTTGTGGAGAGAGCAGAACCATCCAGAAGGTCAACCATAACTAACACACTCCACCAATCAGGCCTTTATGGTAGAGTGGCCAGACGGAAGCTACTCCTCACTAAAAGGCACATGGCAGCCTACTTGGAGAAAAAGCACATCAAGGATTCCCAGACTGTAAGAAGCAAAATCTGATGAAACCGAAATAGAACTTTTTTGGCCTGAACTCAAAGTGTCATGTCCGGAGAAAAACAGGCACTGCTCATCACCTGGCTAACACCATATCTACTGTAAAACATGGTGGTGGCAGCATCATACTGTGGGGATGTTTTTCTGTGTCAGGACCTGCGCAACTAGTCCACATAGAAGGTAAGATGACAGCAGCCAACTATAGAGAGATTCTTCAAGTAAACCTGCTCCAGAGTACTCCGGAATTCAGACTAGGGTAACGATTCATCTTCCAACACGACAATGACCCAAAGCATACAACCAAGATAACACAGGAGTGGCTTCAGGAGCAGTCTGTGAATGTCCATGAATGACCCAGTCAGAGCCTGGACTTGAATCCAATCAAACATCTCTGGAAAGACCTAAAAAATGGCTGTCTACTGGCGCTACCCATCCAATCTGACTGGTTTGAGAGGATCTACAGGGAAGAATGGGAGAAAATCTCCAAAAACAGGTGTACCAAACTTGTAAAGGCATACCTAAGAAGACTTGAGGCTGTGATTGCAGCCAAAGGTGCTTCAACGAAGTATTAAGCCATGGGTGTGAATACTTATGAAATACTGGATTAACAAGCTTTTGGCAATAAAAAAAAATTGCACATCTTTTTGCCTTGTCGTTATGGGGTACGGTGTGTAGATCTTTGAGGAACAACTATACTCAAATCTATTTCAGAATAAGTCTGTAACGTAACAAAACGTGGAAAAGGGGGTGTGAATACTTTCTGTTGGCACTGTAATTTTAACGTGTGGATTGATAAAACAGAAATGCCCAGGTAATGTGGTAATGCTCTGTTGGAAAAGTCAAGATTTAATATTCAAATTCTATAGTTAATAGGCTCATGTTTTTTTTTAATCAAGCAGTACCAATGGATATTTTTAAGATAACAGTATTATTTCAGAAATTGTTTTGAGTGTTACCTTTGTATTCTGAGGTAGTTTGCAATTCCCAGTCCTACTATATATTGTCACAGAGTTTATAGATTGTAACATAGATGCTTTAGCATTAAATATATTTTTTTTTGTTCATGCTTTTGGTGCAAGTGTCTAGCTGGGTCCCAGTTGTACTTTTAGGAACGTTCTTGTTTGAAATAATGAGAACAGAGTTTAGCTCTAACATTGTGAATGCCTTTTCCTAGGTTGTTTCTTCTGATTTTATTGGAGATACCCATTCTTCGATCTTTGATGCTGGCGCGGGTATCTCCCTCAACGACAACTTTGTCAAACTCATTTCTTGGTAAGCTCACAGCCAAACTTGTCTTTCCATACATTTCCACATTGTCAAGTCAAAAGTATCTTTATTGTCATCTTCAGCTCTATGATGCATGATGTTTATTTTTACTTTCACCCAGACAAATTAAAAAACTCTTTATCCTAGTTTTCTCCTAATTTCCCATCAGTATACTTTAGATTTTGTGCTCTTTTTCTGTAGTCACAAGTGTATCATTGTATCTTTGTAAAGGCATTGGTTAAGAACTAACTAAATGTCTCTCTGCAATTCTTTGTAGGTATGACAATGAGTATGGCTACAGCAATCGTGTGGCTGACCTTTTGATATACATGCATTCCAAGGAGTAATATTCTTGTCCTCCTTAAAACACAGAAGCTTGAAAAAGAACCCCCTTCTCACTTCACACAAACCAAGTCTAATCATAGTCATGTTCTGCTTCTACAAGGCAAATTAATCTGTGTAGTAGTCTGTGTGAATGAGTATTTGTCTTTCTTTAACAAAAGTCTCAGTGAGAAATTTTTGACCTGACAATATTGTTTATTGTGATGCTCCAGAGCATTGTCATAGATGTTTCCATAGCGGGTACAACCATTTAATATTGATGTTAAATTAAAATGAATATAGGAAAAGAAACTGTAAGCTGTAGTTTAAGAATATAATAAATGTGTAACATGAAATGTATACTGTATCTTAATTATGTATATGCTATAAAACTACAACTATATAGCACACAATGGTGTTATCATTCAAGATTTTTGTTGCATGCATGAATATAATGGTTCACCAGCAGTGAAATGAAATTACTGGTACTCCAGTCTGTGCATTAAACAAGGTAGAACAATAACCACATTTAATAACATAAGTTATATCATTAAATGCATTACTTTTACTGCTCTTGTGTAAAGTATATAGCAGACTATCACACCCTATGCATGGAGGTATTGGGCTTGTTGGGTGTTTAATGTACTCTGTTGCCCAGCAACATCATCAACAGATACTACAGTGATAGTGGTCACAATGCATTAAGAACAATAGCAAGACTTCATCAAAAGGAAATGAAAATTCTTTGAATTTTTACTAGTGGGTTTTTGTCAGTCCATTTTCATTTATGGCATGTTTCCACGAGTTAAGCTTACAGTGATTGCACAATGCATGGTAGACATTGGTTGGAATGCCAGACTGTCACACATTAAGGGCATGTGGGAATTGCCCAGACTTTCAAGGGAATCTTCTAAGGGAATGCATGCTTATTGAACACATAGCAGATTACATTGTACAACACTGGAGATAACATGTTTGATAAGCATGGGTATCCGTGAAAGTTTAGTCATCAGTTTACTTGGTGGAAATACAATATGTTGTTACAATACAAATTTGCAAATCTCAAACAAAACTGAATTATAGTTTATAAAATCTTTGCGTGCCCTCTTCCCATTACAGCCCCCTTTCCAGGTGGTTCACAGTGAAGAACAAGATGAAAAAAAATATACCTAGAAAGTGCTTCCACCACCAAACAAGTAACACATCATTTTAATCTTTGCGCTCCCTTGATATGACATTACACTATGCTACATATGCAGAAGTTTCTCAACTTTTGATATGACTTACAAATTTAAGTTTGTTTGCCCATTATAAACTAAAAATATGACCTGAGAAAATAATACCGTGTTCAACCCTCCAGTTTCTGTAGACAGAATTGCATAATTAGTTTTGAACAGTATACTGGCATCTGCTGTAGCCTGTTTACCTGCCTTGTGACCTGTGCACCCTTGGTAAGGCCCCAGACTCACTGCAGCCCTGAACTAAATAAGCTGGGAAATGAAATAGAAACCTGAAAAAAAAATCAAAGCTCAAATCCTTCTGTTTGACTCTACCCAGACCTTCTGCTACACAGCAAAAAAAAAAAGTCAGTTCTTCTCTTACTTCCGCACATTTTTCTATGTTATTAACATGCATCCAAATGCTATTTTGTGACTATTACTTCATATTATTTTCTATTATTAGCTTATTTACCACCTGAACTTTTGCATCTCACCTCAGACTGGGGGAGGATTTTCGACCAGATAATCCATGTCAGGGAGGACACTTTGAGCTACTTCAGGTTTTACAAACTACTTTCAAACTGAAAGGCTCC
>JAODKC010000137.1:23197538-23220256 GCA_026777985.1 Mormyrops attenuatus | reverse complement strand
TCCGTAATAAATGCAGACACACTCGCTCGCGTGCTCTCTCCCCCCGTCACATATGTGTATCAACATTAAATAACATTAGAAAATGATTTAATAATAATCTTAGTAACAGCAGCAGTAGTCTGTGCTTTTATATTTAAAAACTGGAGTACTGAATACATTATCTCAAGCACCATGCTGGTTGCACTTAATAAAAAAAAGATTTTGTGTTTTTCATTACATTGATTCAACTGCTACAAAATTTTAATTTTTGTATACTCTTAATGTAGTATACATTTATTGTTTTTATGTGAGTTGTTGGAAACAACCTTTGTACAAAGACAGTTTGGGTTATAAAAAATGCTGGAAATCGAACTGGTTTTTCAGCCGACCCCCGATTTAATAATCGATTTTTCGAAAAGGTAACTGACAGATTAATCGATTATCAAAAAAATCATTAGTTGCAGCCCTAGTCTATTCCCTTAATTTCCTGTTTATAATCTAATGTCATCTGACTTCATGGTTGGCGCAATGAATGGGTCATATTAGGGACAGTGATAGATAAAATTTGACTGTTGCATTGTTTCGCACTGTCACAGGAGCAACACTAAAATAACAGAACTACCCAGACACGCATGCATAGGCATGATGTCTCAACGATGCTCTAAATCCATTGGCAAAGCCTCTCTATGAGGTCATTTGCTCACTGGTAATGTCTCTCTTTGAGGTCATTTGCTCACTAGCAATGTCGCAGAGACATTGCTACCAAATACTGATTTGACATTCCCCTGATGCCTGCACAATATATTTCAGCAAGGCAATAATCTTGGTATTACTATGTGAGGTTTAGCCTCCTGTTATTTTTCCCAACCAAGTTGTATTACCCACAATAGGATGATACTATATATATTTATACAGGTCTGCTATAGGGTAGATTTGTTCTGTAGGCATCCTGTTTAAAGCAATATACCAAACAAACAATTTGACTGATTAAAACTTATGTTTATTTTAAATATTGCCATGACAGAACTCGTAACAATAGGCCTAACACTTGTACTGAATTGATTAAAACAAAATTATTGAAAAAGCAGATGAGCTATGTCAGGCACATGTTGAAATGCAAGTCTAAATATATTAATTAATTTGGACTGGATGTCCTGTATTTTGATACTAAATTTGTTGTGGTTGCTAGTACATGCTCTGTTGTATTATAGCACATATTTTGCCGAAATATACCTTTAACATATTTAATAATTTAAATATTGTTAATAAGACAAATTGGATTGCAATAATTTAATGACATTCCCATCTTAAAACAACGTTTGTGTGCTGTCTGGGTATGAAAGCATTAATAAGAGAATGGAAGTAATGTAAAAATGACTTTCCCTAGTAACTACTTTTTTTCTAAGTAGTAATTGGTAAAGTAACTGAATTACTTTTCAATGAAATAACTGGCAACTGTAACTAATTACTAATTTTCAGTATCTTGCATAACACTGGTGTTGGCTACCTAATCTTATACTCAAATGCTCAAGTAAACAAATCTTGCAGAAAAAGACAAAGCTATTTTTCACATTTTTACGTAATCCATGGAGGGTGCCTGTAAGTTCTTAAAATATCTGTTATATTTGTTTATATCGTAAAATAACTATTAATAGCACAATTAAGAACAAAAGCTGGTTTCCCAATATAACAGACAATGCTCTGGTTAAAAACTGCATTTAAACTTTCTACTTCAGCACATTCATGTAATTGTGGTTTTTAAACACTAAAGTCTGCTTTGGCACATTTACTTATTTAACTATCAATATGCAAGGTGTGCAAGACCACTCTTCCATTTATTTAGTAACACCTTAGCTTCCCCTAGGGTTTTTACAGGTACTTTGCAGTTGCATGACATACCTGCAGGCACAATGACCCTCTTTTCATCAGTGGTGCTGTTATGAGAAGCAGTTGTCTGGGGACTGGTGCGGGTCTCAGTGAATGAGGCCTGGTAGGCCAGCTGTCCGGCCTCACTACCGCTTATGTGCCGGGATCGTTTGGTGAGGCTGCAGTCCACAGGGGACTCTCGGCTATAAAATTGGAAGGAACACACAGGAAAAAATTATCAGGAATTTGTATTTGTGGTGGTAAATTGTCAAAGGAATCTCTAATTCGTCAAGCAAATAAAACCCAATGCAATTAATATATTTAGGTGCATGCATGTTAAATATAGAAGTATTAGACATATTTAAAGCATTTTATATTTATATTCAACTTCGGATAAACGGGTATGAAAAATGGATGGATGTATGGATGGGTATTTATCTAACCATCCTAAATATGTAACAGACGTTCCCTTCGGATCACCTGGAGCCATTCATGTGCTCTGCTTCAGTCTTGGCAGGGTTCCACTCCGGCTCTGTGGGCTCAGGGCTCTCCTTGGAGGTCTGACTAAACACCCTGGATGACGTCATCTCCTCTTTCATGTGCATTGCTGGGGGCCCGTAGGATGATTCAAAAATGGACTGGTCCTCACTTACCACAGAAAGAGCTTCCTGTGGACACGGACACAAAAATGGACGAAGTGTTACATATAGACATGGACAGTGATGAGGCATAAAGTAAGGGCTGAACTGTTCTGGGTAGGCAGACACATGTCTGCATTCACCTCATGTGGCCTTATCTGTACTTGGCATGCCCGCTAGTGCTCCACTGTCTACAACATGGGTTCTCACAGTGATTTTTGTCTTTTGAGAACTCAGAGCTCGAAAAAAATCTAAATAAACTCTAAAAAACCTGCCCAAAGTACCTGTAAAACTCTGGAGGAGAAAGCGATGAAGGTAAAAACCATTAGACTTAAATCAAGATTGTAGAAACCATTCCTTTGCAACTTCCTGTCTTTAAAATTGTTAGCCGTCATCTGTGTGAGGGTTAGGGTAGTGAGAAGAAGTAACACACTTGTGTATAATGTGCTATGAAGAGTGCTCGAGTGTCTGACACTGTCTTTTATGCCTGTACGTCACAAGTGGACATTCTACAGTCCTACAGGAAATCTCCAGCTCTTTGTGCGCAGTAACCTTTCGGAACAGGGCAGGGGTTGGGAAATGTGGGTCAAATAATACTGGAAAAGAAAATTGTACTGAATAGGTCATAGGTTGGTTATGGGGACTGTGTTATGTGATTTGAAAGGAAACAGCTTTTATTAACGTCTGTGTTGTGTTACTTCATTGTTTGAATTATTATCAAGTTATTGTTATATATGCAGATGTGGAGCTAACTTGCTAAATGGACACAACCCTAAGACCTTTGCTTGATGCACAATATATGCTATAATGCAACAGAACATGTATTACAACCACAAGTTCATCATCAAAATACAAGACATTCAATCAAAATTAATTAATATATTTAGACTTGCATCTTAGCATGTGCCTGTCAAGCTGAAATAGCCCATTTGCTGATTTGCCCTTTTCCTCGCCTATTGGAGAAGTGAAACAACCAAGAAAATGGCAGCACAATGACTTCAATCTGGTACGATTATCAGAGCTGAAACTGCAGTGGCTGCTATAAATGCTCAATGCAATGTAGCAGCTCTGTTCTTTCCTTACCCAAATGAATATATATATATATAAGTTTTTTTTACTTCACAAATAGAGCTCACTTTGAAGTCTGAGGGAAACAATGTTTTGTATGACAAACAATGCATTCTGTTGCAAGAAGCATGGATATTTCTCGTGTTGGAGATGCACTAGCAGTCACATCTTTGCACATGTGCACACCTAACCACAGCCACAGATAAACACACACAAACCGACACAAACACACGAACTCTCGGCCCCTCTTTTCTCGCTGTCTCTAAAACTGAAATACACATGCAGAATTGAAGCCTGGCCACCACTACCACAACAGACTTCCTGTTCAATGAGTTTCACATCAGTCCCAGTTATCCGACAATGACAACTGTGTGCTCAGTTGGCACATATTCTACAAATGAGATGAGATTTTTACAGTAGCTTCAACAAAACCAAGATTAACCATCCAAAGTCCATTCTTGAAAGTGATTTTTTTTTCTTGGAAGAATGGTTATTACCATGAAAAACAACACAGCATTCATATAAACCTTTTAAAAACTAAATATTTCCTTCGGGATAAATAAAGTATCTCTATCTATCTATCTATCTATCTATCTATATGAGACTGTAGATTATAAAATCTATTATCAAATGTAGGTATTTTCCTAAAAGTCATTTCATTTTTATACAATCATAACTAATATTCAACATAACTAAGCTTCAACTGAGATTTTTAAAATATACCTTCATTTTTATATATTTTTAAATAGTTACCAATGATAGTACTCAATTTCAGCATGGGAGGCTGATTTAATCTCCCTATTAATTACTTAGGGCAGATACTATGAAATAAAATCCATCCATTTATCTTTTGTACCTACCTAACAAATGGACTGAAACACAATAATAGCAAATACCTCCTTATGAAATATTTTGGCATGGTTTTGGTATGCATAGTAAAATCAGTAATTAAGTACAAGCATAAATATTGATGAGAACCTTATGCATTTATGCATATAAATAGTATTATAATTTAATTACTGGGTTTGCAGAATTTAAACGCTACTTCTGAACTCACATTCTAAAAACTCAAAACATCATTTCATTCAGAAATTAAATGATTTGATGTTCAGTTCTCCCTAATGTGCAGATAGTGTATGTGTGCACCCTGCTTGCAGACCTGTGTAAAATATGTTCCCCAATCTTGTGTCCTATGCTGCCAGAATAGACTCCAGCCCCCACCCCTGATACTGAACATGCGGTTTTCAGAAGTTTATTTTCTTTTGTCTGTTTTGCAACTGCCAAATACTTACAAGACTTACAGATACGTAAAGATCCAAGAGAAACTTTCCAAAGCTTTCCAAAACCGTCTTTTGCATGGTTTACAATAAATTATTACAAACCGGGCTGGCTGTGTTTTTAAGCTTGTTATTATTTTTCATGAATAATATATACAAGCTATCAAATTATAGCATATATTTAGTCTTAACTTTGTGATTTTTCACAAAGTTTTTTTTTATGGGCAGCTCCTTAAAATCACTCATCATGCAAATATCCCTTGGATAAAGCACTTAATGTTTATGAAGCTCTTGTAAAGCAAGGCCATGTTGCTAAATTTGCAACAGAAAAAATTACTTCTTATGTAAGAAAATACATATGACCTGAGCCAAAATGATATGTGATAGATTCATCTCAGTTTATTCACTGTTCACCAAAAGCATCCATAGCCTTTAGAGAATTTAATGCAGACAGTCCCAGATTTATTCTATGTCCATGTGTTAACCAGCATGATTCTACCTGTAGCTATATACAATATACATATACAGCTTCTGCCATTAAAACAAATTATTTGCCCTTTTGGTGTAGGTAGTTATATAATCCACTATCTTGGTGGAGCTCAAGTCTACGTCAGGGCATTTACTTATATTCATTATATAAAGGCACTATTAGTGTGATACTGATCTATATGCTTATTTTAAAGGTTTCAGTATTCATTGATTTTTGGTGGGGCATTTTTGTTGCTTACACTATTTTTCGTTCACTTAGTATTCATGCAGTATGCTGCTGAGGTCACCCTCGATAATATTGCTTTTCCCTTTAGTTGCAGGTTCTTTCATCATGCCACAGAAAAAATAATTTGGATATTTAATTTTAATTATACGGGTAATATTTAGCTAAAACAGGGGCGTTTCACGCTATTGAAAAGATCAGGGGCTAAGTCAGGTTTACCTGGGGTTATCTTTTTTCTGACGTAAGATAACTGGCATCGGGGCTAAAATACTCGGGGCTGGGCTTAAAATATTAGGTGCAATAGGTGCCCCGAATGATCGGACCCCACGACGCCCAAGAGCTATTTTAATCATTAGACCTATGGCTTTTGTCTGTTAGGATTAAGAAATGTTAGGATTAAGAAAGCAGAAGTAAATGAGAAGGTCGAACTGATTCTGCAAAGGGA
Organism: Mormyrops attenuatus; assembly: GCA_026777985.1. Classification (NCBI taxonomy): domain Eukaryota; kingdom Metazoa; phylum Chordata; class Actinopteri; order Osteoglossiformes; family Mormyridae; genus Mormyrops; species Mormyrops attenuatus. The sequence continues at coordinate 23,214,271 of JAODKC010000137.1, read as the reverse complement.
TGAGCAGCTGCACCCTAAACTGCAAAAACATGATGTGGTTTTCACAATTTTTTTTCATGCACGCAGCAAGCAGCGGTGGTGAAAAAAGCGCGGGTTGCTCCTTTGAGACAAAAAATAACTCATTTTTGCAAAGAATGTCGGCGTTAATACCGTTTTTGCTCTTTATTTACATGTGCTGTCCGTATATATGATTGAGTACGTAGGCTATGTGTTTAGTATATTTCTATTTAATTTTATTTTTTCTTTCCCTTTTATGTGAAAGGGGCGGAAATGTGTGCGGAAAGTCTGAGGTTTAGAAACAGGAAGCCTGCTGAGTTAAGATAACGACACCTGACAAGCACTATAAAGTACAAATAATTCTTTAAATAACTCTGCCTGCCCCTGGACATTGTGGGGTGGTAGTCGTACCTACATATGGTAGTTGAAAAAACACGTATTTGTTGTTTTCTGAACAGACACTCGAAAAACATGCAAATGTTTAATTTCCTTAGTTCAATTCAAATCTATAAACATTAACTAATGAATGTTTGGTCTGGCTTTAAGTACGGACGTGCGCTATAATTCTACATATATAAGTATACTATGGGCCAGACAAAACCTTCGTAGGCAGCGCATGGTCAGGTAGCGGGTCGCAATTTAAGGAGTGCTGGATATGACAGCAAAGGGCATAATCATGTGACAGTTATTTGCAAGTAAATACAACGCTGACATGAATTAATCTAGATGCTTTGATCGGCGACATTTACGCCTACCCGTCAGAATTAAAATAGATAATATGTTTACAAAACAAAACAATAATTAACTATCGTTTAAACAGACTTGTTGCTTTATTCGATAGGCAACGAAACGTTTTGGTTATGTAGGCCTAATTACAATGTAACGCGTTCGTTTAATTTCTGAAAACTTAGTTTACACATTAATGCTTTTCATGACAGGGTTGGATATGCTTAAAAACAGAACACGAAAATGTTACACATTATATAATACATGGTCAGTTTTATGAAGTTCTTGGTAATGCAGCCACAGTAATTCCAAGATGTAACTTACTAAATGTAGTAGGCCTACAGTAACATTTTTACCGTTTCTAAAAGTCTAAAAGGATGTTTTTTAAAAGCACACGATCCAGTTAAAGTTTATGATTCAAAATGTAAAATTTCTCCATATATAAATTTCGAAATTTTTCTGTGTTAACTACAATGATTACATTTAATCATATAGACCTATTTTAATAGTGATAAGCAGTTAGTGCCAACTTTCCGTAAACCAGTCGTAATATTATGTTCAAAAGAAATTGTATTAGGGATAAAATACAAGATTATATACAACGCGAACGAAGAGAGAAGTTGAATTCTTTAATTATGACCCAGCCCTGCACGCATCTCCGCCGTTTTGTTTCTTTTACCCAGTTGTTTTGCACATATTAGTATTGCCACACCTGTATATACAAGTAGCCAGCAGATACACGCACGCGCGCGCGCACGCAGATATCTTTTATATATAGCTACACTTGCAGAGCAACAGGGTTTAGCTAGGCTTCAAAAACAGGAAATCGTCATCGTGGGGTTACTAAGCTTATAACGTTTGCGGCGCTCAGAAATATTTTATTGGTATTATTAAAAGCCTTTTACACACTTTGGCTATATTTCGTCGTACTTTTGGCTACATTTCGTCGTACTTTTGATAGTTAGTGATTTGCCTCATTATGCAGTTTTCATACCGTCATACCGACGTTAATTTCGTGAATTTTGTCTAACGACATAATCACGAGTTACATTAATGTTTCTATACTAACTAAACTGATTCATTTTCAGTTCAAATTTTTATAATAGAAAGTTGTCTGAAGTAACGCCGGTGAAGATTAATAAGTTTGTTAAAGTCACTGGGCTAAACTCAACCTATTAAATGACGTGATAAACAACTTTACAAAAAAGTTGGTCGTTCATGATATTAATGCGTTGAAGTAATTTAATTTAGGAGCATTTTCATATAAATTTGCTTTTTTTCTTTTAGTAATTTTTAAACTTATTTTTACTCATGATCAACTTAAAGCAAGCAAATATAAAGAAGCGTTTACTGTGTAAATGTTTGATATATATACATTTTTTACAGTTTTTTTTTTTAAAAAAACACGAAATCTGCGTACTTGACTGACAAAGTTCTAAACATGGATAATGCAATGCAATCTATGTTGTAGCTACGAACTAAATTTATCCAAGTACTATAATAAATGGTAATTCTATTGTTTCATTATCTTGGACACAAAACATAAAACGCATTTCAGCAACACATTAGCATTTTCTATGCATAATATATATATATATATATATATATAAGGGAAATCAAGACACATGTACCCGTCATATCGCAGAATAAGATCCTCCAGTCTTTTGGAATTAATCTCCTTAGCACAAGTTGTGTTGCGCGGGAGCCACCTGCTTCGGGTGCGCCCTTGAGTTTCACAAAGCGACAGCTTAATGATAAGTAATATCATTTCGTTCTTTATAAAATTGCTATTCTCGACGCGTTGCAGACTTAATAACTACAAGTATATAACTTGTCTGTCAAATTAATTCACTAATTCAAATTTATCCCGAAAAGTAACTTAAGTAAACGAATGGGAACAAGAAATTCAATGTTCCCATTCTAAAGACGTTCTGGACACCATTTAGTTTTTATCTGAGTCTAAAAGATGTAGTGGTTTCTTGTGTTATTAAACAGCCGACATACAACCACGAACGGGAAGGAAGAGGAAATTTTGTACAAGAAGGAAAGAGTGGGGACCTCGCATCACCGCCTCGTCTCTCTCACTCTGCAGACAGATCTGCTAACCGACTCAGTGGGTGGTTATGCATTTCTACTCATTTTCAGAAGCGACATTAAAAAGCAGCACAGTCACATCGACCGCCTACCTTAATCGTACAGTCCATTGCAGCAGGCGCTCAGTTTGTGTAGTTCATGTATCAGGTTTAATTGGTCCTTTATACCTAATTGGCTTTGATGCCCAGTGTGAACCACATCGACTTCTCTGCACAGGCGCATTTAAGCTTCGGCGCAAACCATTGCAGCAACAATTCTCGCTAAGACCATAACCGGATGACGAAGTTTTTTTCGCTCTCTGTCGTCTAAAATTGGGAAGTGAAGTCACACTAACAATCCAAGCTAGTTTCCTATTGGTTCTTATTGGTCTTATTCTTATTCTTAGAAAATCACAAGCTATTTTGCTTATTTTCAAGGCACGCATGTCTACCGGCTCCGCACACGTTTTATAAAACAAACAGATGTGTGGACAGTGGACATAATTATACATAGTTAAACGCGCACAAACATGCATATTTTGATATTGGTTAATTTAATAGAACGCGTCTATCCATTTTCAGCAACCCCATTATCATAAGAAAGAACTCCACTAAGATGCTTAAAATCAAAGGATTCAGCTAACCCTACCTGCAACCTCCGCATTTTTCGCTTCTTTTCTTTCTTTTTTTTATAATTCTGTATTATTCATGAATATGTCTTTAATAAAGATTGGAATCTTAATCCTCGCAGCCCTGACCAGAATAAGCTGTCAGAAGGATGGATGGATTGATGGATAGATGGATGGCAGGCGTCCACAATGGAGAATTCTGGCGGATTTTTTTTTTTTAATGATTCTTACATTCTTTTTTACCATGGACTTTAAAAACGTAGCCCACAAAGCTATTTTTTCCTCAATTAAAGCAATTTGTCAGGAATAGTGGCGTCTTGCCAATCAATTTAGGTACACACGTGCCTATCCAATATTTCGTAAAAACATCACGTGTAAATTATTCAACAATAACTAATTATAACAATAACGTACATACACATACTGTAAATAACACGTCGTTAAACTGACAGTAAACTTGTAGTCAGGGTAATCTGGTCAATAAGCGAGCTTCCTCCGTCAATTCGCATCTCTTGATTCCCTCCCATCCCTCATTATTCCAGTCTTTTACTGATAACTCTGAATCATGTCGTGACATTCACATCTCACGTCACAGAGGCAATGAACAAGCGTTAGTTATCGTTAGCAGTTTACAACTGTTAGCTTAGTAAATGTGTCAAAGCAAGTAGGCCTATAAGAAGACAACGGAATGGTTTCTGCGTTGTTGTCCCGCAGACTCATGCCGTATTACCTTAAAACTGTCAAAATATATCACGCACATGTCTGCTTGGGTAGCTGTGTAATCCAGGGCAAAACTTTGGGTTGAGCATTGGAGGGGTTGAGGTTATAAACACCCCCCTCCCCATAGCTTACCCCCATGGATGTAATATGTCTGCGCTAGGACAGACTGTGAAGCTGCGTTATTAACGTACGTTAATGTTAGTTAGCTAACGTTAGCCAGCACGAGAGATGGCAGACCAGATCAGTTTGTAGTTTTGCCTGTAGACATTACACTGTTCTTCAGTATTTGCCAGCTAGCCACAAACACCAATTCAACACAGCCTTTTCCATCTCCATGTGACGTTTTTTGAACACAACTAGCAAACTATTTTCTGCCTGACGTTAACTAGTTTACTTCATTTAGCCTAACTATTACATATAATAGTTGCTTAAAGTTTCAAGAAGAGTAATATCTGCGTATGTGTATTTTTATGTCTTGTGTGTGGTTTTGAAATGGTGCCTACCCACAAATTTGGTTTGCACAATGCTCCTGATCATGGACACTGTTGATGATCCCTGATGAATCCTTATGACAACTAAGCTGAACGAAAATTAACTGTTGTACAAGATGAATATAATTTATAAAATTTATAAAGGTAGGAACAATCACACATAATACTACTTAAAATTTCTTAAGTGAAGCGTGCATAAAACAGCGTAAAAGTAGATTTTCTTATAACCATATTATTTTGATTTCCAAAAATACTTAAACAGTTAAATATGACAAAATCCCGAATATAGTGACATCGGCCATCATTGGGCCGTTTCCAGCAATGCTCATGTTTATATCACAAATAACGATAGCTTGATAAAATACACATTTTATTATGTCAGAGGGCTATTTTAATCTACAGTAACACTTCCATTGAACGATACTCTTTAATAAGTCATTCATTTGTAGTAGGATTATACTTAACAGACCTTAAATATTATTGAGACATCAATCAAATAAATTGGTTTAAATGGATTCGATGGCATATATATATAAATTGTAGAATTATTTAGGACGGCATTTATATTTTTATTATTCATTTGCCAAACGCAAGTCCACGGCCATAATTTTGACAATATTAACACGTCCATAATTTGAACAGATTTTGCGAATTTTGAGACACTGGCAATCATACAATGAGGCATCGTTATACTTAATTAAGGAGTAGGACTAGATTTATTCTTTGAATTTATTCGAATGAGCTCTTCGTTTGCTGTTATTTCATTTGTGCTGTAATTCTAGTTGTGTTTGTTAAGTCTTGTTATATCATATTATTTCTATTTTTTATGGCAAAATATTTGCAGCCCGGACAGATTTAAAAATATATTACAAAATATGTTATGTTCCAGTTAAAACAACCTTTGCATTTATCTCAATGGTCTTCTTTTTTGGCGTTCTATCGTATTTTGCTTGCTGTTAACTTTCATTATTGTATTGTAATCACTGTACTTTACGTTATCGGGGCTGGTCCTGTAGTACCCGCTGCAGAATGACTTAATGCGTGTCTGCTGTGCCTCAGTATGAGCAATAACCTTTCCTGTACTACGTGCCCGAAGAGATTATTAACTGTACGTTCCATGGTCCACAGGCGTAGGTTGGATTTCAACTTGATTTGGCAGGGACGAAATCAGCCTGGAACCCCCACCCCACTAAACACGCACGGTATCAAGACGCACGGTTCACCGTTTCGTTCTATGCCTTTGCACTGTTCTGCCTAACCGACTGTTGCCTATCCCTCTCAGATGCCCAGTTCTTCAGTTTCAGCAACATCTCCAACTTCATTAATTAATTGACCTGGGGCTGTCTACCATATAAGCTCGACTTTATCCTCTACAGTTCCATTTTTTGTCTACAGTGGAAAAAGTACTTTTTAAGTCAAGGATGCTATTATTGCTAAATAATTGTTAAGACCTTAGAGACAACTGTATTGAGAAGGACACGATACAGAAATGAACAGAATAAAGTTCCTGCTTTTTATTGTATATCAATAGTAATGCGGAAAGGGCCTCGTATATGAGAGTTGGGGGAGGGCGGGTTCAGTCAATCACGACTCGAGTCTCTTGTGCCGTGAGCTCCGCATGAAGACAAACTTTTCCAGATGTGTTTTTTTTTCTTCAGAGACAGTTTGTTTATACAAGGTCCTTGAACCAGTGTTATCTACCCTTGCCACTCAGGCTGTGATTTCATAGTTGTCTACTCGTCCAGCTCTCCATTGTTTTATTTCTTGGTTTCTTGGCTTTTAAAGCATACAGGATTTCGACAATTCGGATTGATACATTTTGTCATTTTGAGACTTATGATTAAAACGCTTTTCTAATTTATAAAATTTTCTGTAAGTTTTATGTTTTTCCCTACTATACTTCTGTTTTGTAGTATTCGTTTTTGCATTACACTACATTATTTTGTAATATACGATATATCTATGTGGGGTATCAGTATTTCTCTTAAACCTATAGTTTTTTCTTACAGTTCAGTTCGATGTGATTACCATTATTACCATTGTAAAATTCTATATATGTGTAATTACTTCTCAATACATTTTTAAAGCTATAAAACATGGACAGGACTAAATTTTGGAAATATTTCTTCACCGAAATTTGTACTTCAAACTACTACAACACATGCTTTTTCAATGCTGAGTATGCAACATGCTCTATCCAGGAATCTCAATGACTATCGTGGTAGTACTTTTACTTAGTTGCAGTATTTTAAGTAACAGTAATAGAGGCTACCTACACAATTGACGTCATAAAACATTAAAACGATGGGGGACAGAAGTCACGAAGCAGTGCGCATTCATTCTGAGTGGCTCTGGCTACGCCCCTACACGCGCCATCTCTTTATAACTGTCCCGAAACAGAGAGAGGCAAGCAGCAAATTCCTACCTCAGCGTCCGGACTGCAGTCTTCATATACATCGTCAGAACTGTTGTAATTAGACAGTCACAGGTAATAAAAGTTGAAATTGCATTGCTTGTTATTGTAATGTATTATTATGTTATTTACTATTGTGACGGATCGGCTACACCCATCACTACCCATATGAATTTAAACTTTCTTTATAAAAGTCATTTAACAGATGGAAAATCTTTTTTATGTTTGTTATACAATGCTTATTTTAGTATTGCGAGTTGTACTATTAATTATACTATTGTTAATCTTGAAAAAGTAATGCACTTTTTCGGGAGCGAAAGCATTTGAACGGGCTGTGTTGTATTATTTTAGGATAAGGAATATCGTCCACATGTCATTGCGCTAATATCTCTCTGTCCCTCTGTTGATGACTGATAGATGAACATGTACCAGGCCGACTTTAACCTGGAGGATTTCAGAATGCAGGAAGTCCCAGCTGGATTTGATTTTGGGTCATATGGTAAGAAATGAGAAAAACGATACAATAGTGTTGTAATTGACAAACAATTAACCACAAAGAGAACATAATCATTGTTTTGTGCTAACCTGTGTCCTACACAGAAAAGAACAGAATTTTCATGTGGCAAAACCAAAAAGTAGAATTTTGCTTGTTAGTTTCCACTGAGGGCTGTAATGCAGAAGTTTATGGAATAAGCAGTTTTGAGAATTGATTTTATCTGAACTGGAGAGACAGAAGTTTAGGACAGTCAAGGTGATGACTTTTTTACTCGCTGTCTTTTCTAATCCCTTCCGCCAGGCTTCCTGCTTCCCCTGGCTGAGTGCCCCTCTCCACCCAGTGCTAACTCTGTCCCTCTCCTATCATTTCCTTCTTACTTCCAAATTTGTTCAGTGTTTCAGGAGCGAAGCAAGGAGGTGGAACATTTGTTTTACTAAAGCTGTAGTAACCCGATTAATATGAAAATGGTTCTTTGTCAGCCTTTAAATATTACATAAAAATTAAGCATGGTTATAACAATAGATAAAGAAGTGGAGCTATGAAAGTATATTGTAGTAGCAGTGGAATGGCCATTTTAGCTGCAGTTGTTTATTTATTCAAATTTAAGGTAAATATCTTCTAAGATGAGCATTCTTTTTTATTTCCTCTCCAAAAACAATTAATCCAGTTCTTCCCTCAGTTTCATGTTTTTGCCATATCAAGCACAAGAAAAGTCTATAAACATGGTGTACTGCATTACACGTTTTGATATTTATTAATTAGCATAATATTTGGCAATGCGTATACATGTTTAGCATTGAAGGCTGTGGGTGGGATTCATGCCCTTGCTTTGTATGTTTGTGGAGTTTCCATGCTGTTTCCTCCCATCATCTGAGAATATTTTGTTTGGGTAAACTGGTTCTTTAAATTGACCTTAGTGTTTAAAAGTGCTGTGTGTATTCAGACCTGGGTGCACTATATGGGACCCTCTGCTTCTTGGGATAGGCTGCTTAATTAAAATCCAAATTAACCTTAATTAAAAGAAATATTTTATTTGCTAGAATTTCAATTGGATCCCAGCTGGACTGTAGCCTCGTGTTTTATAAGTAATCAAAGCAATGCAGATTGGGATTTATCTGTCTATTCTGTCAAACTCTTGTTAATACTCTTGTTAATACTTTGGCAAGATCTATTTTCCTAAATTTATATATGGACAACAAATAAATATTTTACAATGAATTGTATACATACTACATTAGGTTAATAATTATGTTAACATCAATAACATGCCAGTTTAATATGAGCTAAAGAAATGTTTGACTCTGGGAATGGGCAAGATGGGTATTAGTGATTAGGTCTACAAGAGTGATCTCTTCAGCATACTTAAGTTTTATGATTGACAGGTTCTGGGAGTGCCATTATTTGTACAGACGAAGGACATAAGTGGGCAGAACACATGAACTTGTGGTACATAGATGACAACTCGGGTACACATATTTCCTATTATTCAGGAAGCTGGTGATGCACAGTTGAAGAATTAGATCTAAAAGAATTCTGCTGTGATAGAGTTGAAGGCTACACTGACATCCACAAATGATAACATGATAACATCTTATACAATCTAATCTAATAAACAGTAAAGAGTGGGATTTGATGTAAGAGAGAAAAGGCTTATTTAAAGGTTTTTTTTTTTACCAAGGTTATAATAATGGTGCATTTTTCATTAGTTTTTATTTTTTTATTTCATTTTCAGTTTTGTTTTCATTTTCAGTTTTTATTAGTTTTAAGGGTTGCTAGTTTAGTTCAGTTTCGCTCTTTTGAAAATGTTTCGTTTTAGTTTAGTTTTTATTAGTTTTAGTGTTTTAGTATTTTGTACTATAGGGTATTTGTCAGAGGCACGATTCAAATAGGTTAGAAAAAATGTGTAATAACACTCAACAAAGTACACTGTTTTCAAAAATGTATTTACTAAGGACAGATGAACAACCATCCACAAAAAACAACTATAGAAGGTGTGTGTGTGCGCGCGTGAGAGAGAGAGAGAGAGAGAGAGAGGTGTGTACTTCAGTCAAGCAATATTCTTGTTGATCTTTAGGAAAACGCGATGCTACAGAGCGGAGCATATGTGCGGAGCTCACAGCCACTGCAGACCGCTTCGCTCATTATCACTCCCAACTCCAACGAAATTGCTCACCGGTTTTTCAAAAAAAAGCCCTTAATATAAGGGTGCGGCACTGGCTCACTATTTAACCTAATAATACACAGATATATTCTGGGTCAGTCATGCTTCAGAGGCATTGTGTGAGCGAGTCCGGTACCGCTGTGGTATGCGAAAGTGGAGCGAGTCAAAGCGAGAGATAAGGCAACGCTCCTGTTTTTTTTCTTCAAATATGCCTTTCACTCCCGCTCTGCTCCGCTCACATGCCATGCTCCACAGATGCGGTTCTGTTTCTCAAGCCAGACGACAGCAGGTGGAAATCATCCACCTAGAGTTATATATAAAATACATTGACAAAAATGAAAACTAAAGACATTTATTCTGTAATTTTAGTTTATTTTGTAAACATACAATACGGTTTCAGTTATTGTTTTTTCGTGAAGCCTCGTTTTTATTTTAATTTCAGTTAATGTTGAACGATAATAACCCTGTTCCATAAACATATATATGTGTGTCATTGAGGCTGAGCATTTTTTCTTTTGCGGTTAAATGAGTAATGATAGGTGATTCAAAACTGTGTACAATGGTAGCCTTGACTGCTGTCTTGCTATCTCGAGTACTATAATAGCTAATAAGTTGGCATTATCATTATATAACTCTTGGAATACATTGAATACAATATGTGCATACTTCTGTTTCTAGATGGCGAAGAACTCTCATTGCTGATAGATACCAATGGGTCAGTGCAGCAGCAGTACGCATTCAACCATGGGGAACATCCAAAAGTTCTCAGATCATATGACCATAAAGGTATTCAGGAAATCTCCAACCTTAAGCCTAAATATTGTTTCAATAATCCTGAACATGTGTTATTTGCCATTTGTTCCTCATGAACAATAATTACATTGAATATAAGAGATTTTATTGTCATGTATATACTATGAAAATATTAATCTATCTTCTAACAAAGTATCATGGTCAGGGTCACTGGGGCCCTCACAGCTCATCCTAGGCAGCATGAGGCACAAGGCAGAGTTACTCTCTGGCCATAATGACCAGGGCAAATACACGCACACACACGCACACACAAACACTGCTGGTAACTAAGAGACACTAATTAGCCTAAGTGCATGTCTTTGGGCTGTGGAAGGAAATGGGAATAACGGGAGGAAATCCGTGCAACACTGAGAGAACAAAACAGGTAGAACAACATGGGGAGAATAACATAGGAGCACAGCTGGAATTCGTCCCTCAGTTTTGGAGGAGTGGGCCACCATGCCATGTCTTTATGATAATATGTTTTCATATTATAATTACTGTGTAACAAAATGTATTTTCAGCTAAAACAGGAATGTATCCAAATCTATTTTCTTTTCCTTAGTTGGTTTCAGTAACTCCACTTCACTCAGTTTGGATCCATACTCTGAATTCAACTACTGGGCAACTTGTACAAATGGTGAGTTGTAAACCTGTGTTATTGATGTGAAGCATTATTATTATTATTATTAGTAGTAGTCATCATCATCAGTATTATATTACCTCAGGTACTACAACTCTGGACAACTTCCAAGTGGGATTTCAGGGGTCTGGACCCACCTACCAGAATCTGCTGCCCCCCTGTCCTCAAACACAGAATGGGGGGGAGTTCAGCTCCAAAGTGGTGGCTGAACAAGGCCATTACCATCCAGGGACAGAAAGTTACCGAGAGGAAGCCAACAGCATGACTAATCTGGAGCACTTGGGTGAGAAATATGCAATATACTTAACACAAACAGAAAGAAAAGTACCATACATGCCTAGAAAATGGAATGCAACACACATAGAAATATAAGGTTTTCAGCTATAAAACATAGTTGTTGCTAATCAGTGATTTTATTACATTTACAAAGAAAAACAATACACTTTAACTGTTCAAATAAATGGCCTATATGGGTGCTCTTGATTGCAGGTAATTTTAATGTTAATGGTAATGGCAATAGTATGTTAAAGTTTAATATCAGCGTATATCAGTAATGCACAGCATGATATGGCACATTTAGAAAGACTTTTTGGTCGACAATTTAGAATTTACATAAAATAGAATAAGTAGAATGATCATAGGTTTCAGAATTGTTCATTACCATTGCTGATCATTTTCTCTCTATACAGATCCTGACAGAACCTATATTCACTGTAACACCACAAAGTTTGAGACAGACCACCAGAACTGCTTCTGGGCTGATTATCCATCTCCTAGCTATTCCCTACCTCCAGAAGGCCTACCTCCATCTTGTACCTCTGCTCCTGACTCTCAGTCCTCTGATCAACACTGCCCTCAAGTGGTGAAGCACAGAAGTACAGCCTCTCTAAAAACAGAATCAAACACTGAGATGACTGGAATGTCAACTTATACAGGTTAGATAGTAACCTGTCTGTACATTGCAAAGGAAGCCAATTTTGTCCATTATGCAGAGAATGGCATGATGTTTCTCTATGACATTTCAAGTTTCATTGGGGATTGCAGCTGTAAAAGTAAAAAATGAAAGGAGTAAAGATAATTGTATTTTTCATTTCCAAATAATAATCTTTACTCGATGATTCCAACTAATTACATTTAAAAATAACTAATTATGATGTGTAAACATACTGCTTTACCATAAAGTATTCATCTGAGAAAATGGAATCTTTATGATCGTCTTCCCCTTACTCACCCAGGCTCAGGGCCAATGCAACTGTGGCAGTTTCTGCTTGAACTCCTCTTGGACTCTGCCTGCCGTTCTTTCATTAGCTGGACAGGAGATGGTTGGGAATTCAAGATGTCTGACCCTGCTGAGGTATGGAAACCAAAATTCTCCCAGATGCAAGAGAACTTTTTGTGTTTAAGTAGCGTCTTCCAATGTGATGCCTGGCGTCTCCTCAGATTAGGTTGCCCATAGGAATTATCAGCCCTGTCCTTGAGTAGTCTGATTTAGACATGACGCTGAATATTCTTGTTATAGTTGGGTATCAGATTAACTTAGCATCAGTTAACATAATCACTGATTACAAAACAAATGAGCCAATCTCAAAATAATATGTGAAAAAATGTGACTGACATTCTGAAGTATGAATTTTGCTGTTCCTTCCCCATAAACAATAATTACATTAATTAACAATAATTACAATTACTGGTCTTTGTTCAGCTTTATTCTCCAGTCAATAACCCTTGTGTGTTATCCTAATATTATTAATATATGCCAGTGCAACTATCACACTTACCCAGCCATTTTATCATATTCATACCATTTCATCCTGTTCCAGGTAGCTAAGCGGTGGGGTCAGTGCAAAAATAAGCCCAAGATGAACTACGAGAAGCTTAGTCGTGGCCTACGCTACTACTACCACAAGAACATCATCCACAAGACAGCAGGAAAGCGCTATGTGTATCGCTTTGTATGTGATGTGCAGGGCATGCTGGGAAAAACCGCTCAGGAAGTTCAAAACTGTTTGAATATTTCACCCGTAGATCTGCCCTCACAATATATAGCACCTGCTGTCCCACACCATGAGACAGAAGAACACAGAGAAGGCATGGTTGACCCAGTAGAATGAAACCACAATCACAGTTATTAAATTACTAGGGTCAGCAGAACATGTGACCTCTAGAGTGAAGTTGCTGAGGGCTCTGAACCTTCCTAACTGAAACTGTCAGATTAGTGCACGCAACCTGTCCCCATGGTATTCAGTGTTTCAGAGGGTCCCTGGATTAACATTTTATGTCATATCACTTATATAACATTTAGAATCACAAAGTGGGAGAAACATAGTGATTTTCACCCCAGCAATTTGAGTTAGTGGTATATGGCAGTCCAAATTTAGAGTGGCAATCAAAAGGTGGGTCACACCTGCTTTTATATTTAACTATGTTATTCACCTTATGGTAAAAGACCTCAAGGCAACAGAATAATACAAATCAAATACTGCAGTGACCAAAAAAAAGTGTTCAACATTTAAAAATTTTGTCAAATATTAGACTCTTGTGGGGGCCAGGTAATCTGTCACACCACTCCATATCTTTCCTTGTTCACAAGATAATACTTGCTACATAACCTCAAGGTGTGCTTAGGGACATCTTGTTCAAAAACAAATTATCTTCAGTAGGTGTGTCCAGATGTTTGACTGGTACTGTACCTATCACTGTTTAGGATCAAATGACTTCACCTAACTCTGAAGTCTGAACCCTAGCTTACTAACTCTTCTGATGAAGCACAAGTAGAACTGTAAACTGTAAAGCATTTTTATATCTGTGGTATAAAGTTATGCAGTGATATTAACAGCATCAACATTTTTGATCTTTGAAAAAGAACCAGTTGAAAAGAAGATCATAGATATGCACTAGCTATATGTTTACTTAATAATCAACTGGCTGTATTGAGTTATTTTAAAACTGAAGAATTGTTTATGTTATAATCTGTTTCAAAAATGTATTGGCAGTAGAAACCTTTCAGTAAATAATAAAAACTGTGGAAATTCCAGATCCAATGTACTTTATGTACCTGTTTTGATAAAAGGAAACACTACCAGAATAGGCAGGCAGACAAACAGACAGACATTGGTGATACTGCCCATGTGAAATGGCTCAGTATAGGAAAGAGAAAAGATCCCCAGTACTGTTTTAGTGCACTCTAGTGGGTGGGATAATCCAGTGGCTAAAGGGGGCTCTGTGGAGGGGCTGGGTAGAATTGCTCATGATGTTCTCTGATTTTATCCACCATCTTCTTAACTTTAACTCCACTGGGTGCAGGGGCAGTTCTGTGCTAGATCTGGGTATCATGGTGACTTTGTTCAGACATCTGGCATTATCTGAACTGATGCTGCTTACCCAGCAGCCCACATTGGCTGCTACAGACTGGTAGAACATCTCTAGCAGCTAGCTGCACACATCAAATGACCTGATCCTCCTCATAAAGAACAGCCTGCTCCTGTTCATGCCCAATCCTGTCTGCTGTTCAAGTTCTTGTAGGACACCCCTTCCTCACACTACATTGTGACTGATCTCAGTGGCTCCTCCTCCCATCAGAAATCCACCAAATGTTGATGTTAATTGATTGTTGATAACAGTTGATTGTTAATGTTGAGCTACATTAGCCTCCTATACTCTGACTCAATATTGTATGTTTATAAGATGCATTTTATTCCCTCTGTTTGTGTCCTGATCTGTGATAGAAGCAGAGAAAGATGATAGACTGCACATGCTAATATGCTAATGTCCTTAACATTAGAATTTAACATCAGTCTGTCCTTAAATTTGGCATGTACTTGATAATTTCTCTTGTGGTAAATTCTGCAATTTTTTACAAATTAGTGAAGGGTGAGGAACATGAAGCATAGGTAATGTCCATAGAAATTGCAATAAAGTAATTGTCCCGATCCATGGCAATTGCAGTGTCTGCCAAGAGTATTGTAGGCACAGTGAAAACAATGGTGTAAAAGAATGACTGCAGTCCCACAGCAAGAAGCTACACATTTAAATGTACTTTGTCCTGAGTTGTGTTTTTTATCAGTTCACCTGCTTCCTTAACACTCTCTTTTTGTGCACCTGTCATCATGCATGATATGATAACCACAGAGTCTGCAATTGGCTGGACAATACTTGGGGAGCAATCAATCATGGGATTGGTCTTGTACAGTGAGGATGCAACTGATGTATTCTTGATATTTGGGGCGGAGCAAGACCAACATCCAGGGATTTTTACCGTCCTCATGTACTTCTGTTCTTAGTATTGGAACTGGTCTTCGGCAACAGAAGATGACGTAAACCGGGTACACGAGTACACAAGTATGGTCGAGGGCACATATTGAGATTCATCCTGGGAGCATTAAGGCCAATTCATACTTTTTTCCGCGTACACTTTTAGTTGTGGACGAGGGTAAATTTCGTCATCAAGGGTTGGCTGTGGATGGGTGTGACTGGCATGCACATAGCCGAGACTTTCACAGATCAGTGGCCAATAATGAAAGAGTGGAAGAATATCTGTTATTGTATTAGTTATGGTAAGCAGCTGTATGAGGAGGGTTGGAGGTACCCACATATTAATTTTTCATACTGTCCAAACATTATACTGAGGTAAATGGTATTTTTAAAAACACTATTCCAGCATTTTTAAATATTGATGATAAAATTGAAGGTAAACCCCAGGTAATTCACATAAGTCAGGTAATTAAGGTAATGTATGGCATTTAATGAAATTTCGATTAAGGGGCTGCCAATAAGGAGTCTAAATGAAGCAATACAGTATGGCTGCAGGTCCACTGAGACACACATCCACTGACAGGCACGAAGTGACATCACAGATCCACTGAGAGGCACATCCACTGACAGACCGGAAGTGACATCACAGATCCACTGAGAGGCACAGCCATAGACATCTTCTATGATATATCCATTGACAGGCAGGAAGTCCACTGTTGGTCCGGAAATGACATCACAGATCCACTGTGAAGCACATGACTGCTTTACAGCAGCTGCTCCTTCTCGATTTTACAATTTAGTTTATTAGTTCATTTAAAAATGGTTCGTAGTTATCACTTGTTCGTATGCATGTATTTCTAAATTATAAAGATTATTTTATTTAAAAATAGTTTGTGCTTATCACGTATTTGAATTATACATTTTTAAAAGTAGTTTGTACTTATCAAATTACAAGTAATGCAATTCTTAATTATAAATTCAAAAATATTGTGTACTTATCAGCTGTAGTCCTGATTGCGACTGTCAATAGTGACCAGATTTTTTTTCCCCCTCAGAGTGATATTGAAGCCTTAAAGGCTGCAAAATTATGCTTCTCTCTGAGCTTTTCTCCACATACATTATCTTAGAATAACAGAAGTATTTCCTACATAAATAAATAGAATAGAATAAACCTTTATTATCCCACGAATGAGAAATTTAAGTGTTACAGAGCTCTTATACAAAAGGAATATAGAAGAACAAGAACAGGTAGGTCAGTTGTCTATACTGTCACGCTCAGCCCCGATCGCCCTCATGTGGACCACACCTCCTTGTTAACCCCGTGTGGAATCCTCCCGTTTGC
>JAODKC010000137.1:23173815-23188465 GCA_026777985.1 Mormyrops attenuatus | reverse complement strand
TTCATGAATGTTTTTTGTGACAAAGAAGTATCTGTTCCAATCACTCTATCAGAGAAAAATCAGAGTTGTAGAAATAATGGGAAACTCAAGAGAGCCATGATATTATGTTCTTTACAAGTGTATGTAAACTTTTGACCACAACTGTATATTAGTACAGTGCTGTATTATATGGACTGTTAAGAGTCACCAGGTCCCCAAATGCATTCTATTAATTTATAGTGAAGTTACCTACATTAAAAAAGACACTGAATGAAAAGTTAGGTGCAGTGATGCATTATTTAGAAAATTACCTCTGATTAGAAGTTCCTTCATTAAAGTTTATTGTATGGTCTGCTGACTGGTCACTTTTCACTGACAGATAACTTGGGGCAGGTAAATCTGGGGTTTCCAGTTGAACACTGTAGACAGAACATGCAGACAGGCCTCTAAATCTATCTTAATGTAGGTCTAATTCAAAGTAGAAAATTTCCCAGTTACTGATCTTACCAGTTAAAGCTGCCTTAATGCTGAACAGAAAAATGGAATGTGACTTATTACGTAGTTACTTAAAACTAGAACAGCCACACCGTGTTAAAATACACTGTACAAATTGTCATTTAGATTAACTTCAGTTGTACAGTTCATTTGCTGTGATCTGCTTTACACTGTCTTAGTGTTACAATACCACACTGAAAAAAATAACATGTAGAAATTGCTTAAATAAAATGAGGTAGCAAGCTTTTGGGGGTATATTTAAAGTAGTATATAATATTTTAAATGAAATATTTAAAATTAAGCTAAAGTCTACCTACACCGTATACCCTTCTAAATTGAAAACAACACAGGAAATTCGTTGCCTCAAATGATTTATGTTTAAATGCTCAGTTTTTCAAGTTGCTTGAACTTGAACGTGTTATTGAAAACTTTTCTTGAAAAAGATTTAATTGGATTTAGCTTAAGTTGTAACTTTAAAGCTGAATGTTGTATTGAACACACTGAAGGACTAAAGAGGATTAAACTTAGCTTAAGTTGTTGTAACTTATTTTTTCAAGTGGAATGAACTGCAATGTTACACTGTGCTCATGTAAGTTGAAGAACTTTGAAAATCTGTCATTATAAATGTATTTATTTAAGCATGAATAACATAGGTTTCTTCAACCGGGGTAAGAAAGAACTCGTCAAGCTCTCCTGAGAAGTGCCTCTGGTATAAAAGTGAGTGAAATGTATGGCAATACGATACCAGTCACATACATAGATTATGAAGCTATACTGTGTTACACTGCATAACATAATTATTTAGCAGGGCTGACAAAAGGTGCAAGCAATCTTAATGGTTGAAGGACTGTATTTCCCCTAAAGCAGATATAATGGGTGGCGGCCTTATTGCGTTGAGACCACAACTTGGGATGAACAAATCAAATCACTTTGCTCATTTAATATTAAGATTTTCTTGAAGCGTTTTAGAAACGCACCATGATTGAAGATGGCATGGCACTGATATTAGTCTTTACCACATTGTATTATTGATTTTTCTGGAGTAGTGTTGTTTTACTTATATATGTGCATCCCCAAATGAGTCATCCTAATTGTACAGGTACATATGGTCTGGATGTTCACCCTAGTGAGACCAGGTTTACAAAAGAAATTAAATAATTGCTTTTCCATAGCACTTTCTTCCCAGCCAATGGCTTCTGTAGTTAAATCATAGATGCTGAACTATCAAGGTAGTATCACGTCTAACTGATAAAGTGTTTTACTGTAACAATTTCACTGTTTTTTACAGCATTTTGCTACAGTGTACTGAATCACAGTACACTGAAGTATTTTATGGGAAATGGCATGGTGCTCATAAATATTATCCAGAATGCATTTTTCTACATCAGTATTCTGCCATTGTATTGATAATATCATTGTTACTGTAATAATTTCACTGTTTTCTTTTTACAGCATTTTGCTACAGTGTATTTCTGTCTGTCATTCATTCCTATTTAACCTCAAATTTAAAACATTCAAGCTAATGTAAAGTTATCTCTAACCTGTCATGACATGCTTCAAGGACAGTAGTCTTTTTACACTCCTCAGACATTATAAGACTCTTGATGGTGGCAGACAAGGAGAATCCAAGGCGGATGTTCGATGACAGAGAACCTTCATTAAAACAGAGAAGGGAGTAAAGGTGAAAAACTACTGTATTCAGCTCTGATGTATTTCTACAATAATTTGCCATAATTAACAATTCCCACTGAATATTCCTCCAGCAATATCTGTTACATTATTATACCCAAAATATAAATTACTCCTGAAAACTTTTCTGTCTTTACATTAAACATATGTCAAAACAAATTGTATCACCGTTATTAATAGTTTCTAATAGATTGCACTTTTTCCCTAAAAACAAAAACAAGCCATAATACAGTATTATAACTAACTGGAGTATAACTAGCTTCGAAATAAAATTTGAAAAAACGATGTGTTCGTCCATCTAAATACTACACTTCTTTACTAATAGCGAACATCTTTAAGCGCATATTATACGGTTAGCAACGGTTAGTGGGATATAGGCCTATTATTAATAATAATAATGCTTTTATTAATCACGCCATTTGTAATGTTCACCATCCTTTTTTTCCTCGAAAACTGCTGGTTACTGGTTTCATTTTGTTTTCGGTGGGAAAAGGCGTGTTTCTGTTCCTTAATTATAGGTTAAAGCACCCTCTCTAAATAATCTAGCTCTCCCATAGCACCTGAAACATTAAATCACTGGCGTGTTGTACAGGCTTATTTTATTATCAGTTCTGTTAAGTATATTCTTACCTTAAAACATACAATGTATTTATAGTATTCCAGAATCTTATTCGTCTTTCTTGCTGAAATGGCGACTCTGGCTTTAAATCTCTTTCACTTTCACTTACAAAACGGGAACTATCAGCTGACGCGGAAGCGTCTATGGAACGGCGAGGGATTTGGGGGATATTATTATAGTAACAATAACAGGGAGGGGCAAGCTCTGCCGCCAGGTAATTCATAACGGACATTCTGCACACTGTAAAAAAGTTCCGGCTGCTGGGCCGCTGTAAAATGTCAGTTAAAAACAGACAATTACTTTCAGATGAAAAATCATATCAAATGTTTTATAGTTAAACTTCATTAGTTCCCGTGGTGTTCACTTGACACCATAGAGTAGTGGTCGGCGGATCGATCCAAGTATGGATAATATCGATAATAATGTTGGTATTGATATTGATCAATACCAGTTTAATGAGATCGATACTTTAGTTTCCATTTTACTCCTGAATGCGCTTCGTCTGTCTGTGTCAGCGCTGCTGCTCTCAATTGCTGCTCCCGGCTGTCACAGCGCAGAGCAGCCTTTGTTCCTCCTCCTCCCTCTTGTGTTTTGATGTTGTACTGTCACGTGAATCAGTGGGGCAAAGCTAGCAAACAGGCTCACCTGCGCGCGTGCGCGCACACACACACACACACAGACACAGAGTAAAATATTTATAATATAATAAAATATTTATTTACCAGTAGCGGTTTTTGATATGGGCGACATAGGCCGTTGCCCAGGGCGGCATCGTGGTGGGGGGCGGAACTAAGCTAACCAGGGCTCCGGCCCTCCAGGACTGCAGTTTGACACCCCTGCCATAGGGTGTTAAGTTAATGAGTCTCCACCTCCACATAGCTACCCCATTTTAATATGCGCACAAGAAATCATGAGGATCAGAAGAACCACCCCAGATTTACCCAGCATCATGAGAAAGACTCTGACCAAAAAGGACCTCACTGCATACTGTAAAGCAGGGGTGTCAAACTGCAGTCCTGAAGGGCC
Source organism: Mormyrops attenuatus (assembly GCA_026777985.1). Classification (NCBI taxonomy): domain Eukaryota; kingdom Metazoa; phylum Chordata; class Actinopteri; order Osteoglossiformes; family Mormyridae; genus Mormyrops; species Mormyrops attenuatus. The sequence continues at coordinate 23,184,657 of JAODKC010000137.1, read as the reverse complement.
AGAGCCCTGGTTAGCTTAGTTTTTTCCTTGTTCCATCACAAATGATTCAGCTAAAGAGATAAGAGGTAATTAGCACAAGTAGTTGAATCTGGTGTGTTAAATGAGGGGAAACCCAAAAATGTGCAGGGCTCTGGTTCTCCAGGACCGGAGTCTGACACCTGTGCACGAAGGCATTCTAGTGCAATGCAGTATCCCCTCCTGTGGGTCCTCGCGATGGAGCAAGCATTCATGTCAAAGCTTAGATGGAAGCAGGTACAGTGTCTGGCAGACACATTTTGGAAAAGGTGGAGAGGACAATATTTGGACAATGGCTGATGTTGGCTGATATTGTTCTCATAAATGACAATCAAGTGTGCTGAAATGAATGGGCAGTACGGTGCATTGTGGATGCAGAAGCGGGACTGTCAAGGTGTTTCATGCCAATAGCTGAAATTGTTGTCCTTATTTCTGAGAACTGAAGTTTGTGTGACCGTTATGTTCTTAGATTTATACATTTCCCATGATAAAATAATGTTTATAGAGAGATTAGTGGTATAATAATGGTATCAAATATTATACCAGGCGGGAGTGTTCTGTTTTCTTTAACTGGCATTTAAATGGTATCATTTGCATGGTATATCATAGTGTTATGCTGCCACCTAGTGGCATCTTCCTTTATTATAAAATGTCATAAGCAAGCGGGAAGTTCCTTTAGTGCCGTTTAGTAAGACTGCTGTGAACATAGCTCCTGCTTCTCTACAGCGCATTTCTCATCACGCTTTGTTTCGGGCATCATTCAACTGTACATGAATGTGTTTAATTGTTTCTATTCCAGGAGAGCTACTTTAATGTATCTGAGTAGGTTTGAAGCTGACACAATCCTTTCGGTTTGTGTCATGCATCTACTTTTAACCAATATAAAATAAGGCCTAATTTGCATTGGAGGGGCATGTCTAAAACCCAGCAAACTTTTTGCTGATGCTTATTTCATATATCTGGCATTTCTTTCTATTTCACGAGAGGTGCTCTAATATAGGTGAGTAGGTTTGAAGCTGTTTGTGTTGTGCATGTGCATTTAACCTATGTGAAATCGGGCCTAATTTTGCATTGGGGGGACTATGTTGCAAACCCAACACACTTTTTAATGACGCTTATTTGATAAATCTGGCACTTGTTTTTGTTTAAGCTTAGTTACTGGAACGTGTTTAAGTAGGTATGAAGCTGGCAGAATTTTTTGGTGTTATGCGTTTATATCTAATCTGAATGAAGCACGTAAATTTAGTCTTTGTAGTACGTAAAGTGTTCTGCAACCAGAAAAAAATTTTTGCTTGAGCAAAAAAAAAGTTTTGATCAGTTATTTCAGAAATGTAAATCTATTTTCTATTGTTTTTGTACAGTTTAGAATTTTATTAAGAAAGTATTTGAACATCAGTGTTTTTAAACCCTATTTCGATACACAGTAGACTTTTTTGAGGGCTATGGGGAAGGTGGCGTTGTCCAATATATTGCTCCCATTTACTTTTTTTCCTTCGTGACCTTTTTAAACTATTTTTTCAATAAAATTTTGTGCGGTGCTCGTAGTTTTTCCATGTTGAATGTTTGTCATTAATTTAAAGTAAGGAAAATTATATAAGAGAAAAAACATTTTAAATATACTAGGCATGAAATGTGAAATGTTTAATTTTCTTAATTTATTAATATGTATAGTTTTATTATCATTGAGTACGTTGATGTCAGTTTAATATATTACAGCGATTTTTATTATTCGTGCATATAATTTACATTTACATACATTAACCGCGTATGAAAACCGATCTTTTATATAGACGCAATAAGCGGAAATAGCAACCGGAAGTCTCCCCCTTATTATTTCCAGCTTCACGCTGCTCCTAAGGGAGTGTTTTTTTTCACTGTTAGAGGGTGGCCATTAATTTCCGGTAATTAACAGTTTTTTCCTCTTTATTAAATATTCCAACCAACAAACAGCCAAATGTTCTCATTTGAACACACTTAACAAAACCTACAAACAAGATACAGACAGGGGCATATGCACAAACCAAAGAAAGGAGAAAATATAATCATAAAGGTAAGTTCAAGGCTGAATATGCATGTGTGTCTTAACAGCTTTTTTTATTTTAAAAGAAATAATAATTAATGTATCCTTGGTTCCTTCTTTGGTCGTTTACACTTATATTTCCCATGTACAGCTGGATTTAAGGGTCAGAGCACTGCTGCCCCAAAGCATGAGTCTCATGGTCTACACCTACTTCAACAGCGTGATTGAAGTACACTCCCGGTCTAGGGTGGAGGTGTAAACAGGGAGGACAACTGGGAATGGGGGGAGAGAAAAAGAACTTACTGACAGTATAGCTATAGTTTGAGTATTATATACTTTGAATATACTTTGATATAGAATGTGAAACACCAGGGTGAACTTCAGAAGTGCCAAAGGTCAAAATAATAAACAAAACAAGTGAACTACCTACGTGAGCAGCAGCAAAAACTTCAAAAACTTCCCTAAACCAAAAGAAAACACAACAAAAGACAACCGCTCCCCTCACTCCCTCACTAACCACAAAACAGAGATAAACGATTCACACGCAGAAAATAATCGGCAGCCACTCCCTACAGCCCTTACACAGAAATATATAATAACAGATTAACAAAAAAAATACACAGGACAACCGAGTCCAAATCGAAATCCAAAAAGGGTATTCATTAGCCAAACATTGGGTCAGAAAAATGGGTAAACATCACAAATGTGAAATAACCAAAGCCAAATCGAAGAGGGCAAAGCTTCCTTTTTTGATTTTTATAGTTATCCCCCTGATGCTCTTTACTATCCTAAAAGTGTTTTTTAACACTTTTTAAAAAGGATGTTTTTTAGGGAGGCATGTTACCAAAATAAGGTATAATACGTGTCAAACCAATGCGACTTTCCATCCACATGCGGGGCCCATGTTGCCTTTTTCCTCTACCGCCGCTTCAAGGGACTTTCACTTCAAGAGAGAATGGGGTTGTACTCTTGATGATTTAAAGAAAAACTATGCTTTAGTATCCAAGTTTATTACGAAATATTCAACGTATATCACCCATGTTAATGTTAAAGTTTCAAAGCCGCAAAAGGTATGTTCCTTAAAACTATTTAAAGAGTGATATAGTTGTTAGATAAATGCAGATATAGAAAAAAAGTAACATCGATTGCTTTTTTTCAATCAAGTACATCATACATTTGTTGTACTCACTGAATTCTAATCGCTGTAATCTATCCACCGAGTATAAGTTTAAATCCATAAACGATATTCAGAGGAAGAATCTCCGGGTGTGTGATGGGTACCCACAAATGGGGGTGCTGAGTCTGTGTGAAATTTTCTATGTCTCTTGCCCTTTTTTTTCCACAAGGGATGCTGACAAGTCCCTCATCGCAGCATTTCACTTGCTCAACAACTTCCTGTACCGATTTGTTGATAGGTGCAGGGGGTGTCCCGTCGGGCTGTCTCTCCTCCTCACCATCCATTTCCTCGTCCGTTTTTCCTTTCTGCTCGGTAAGGATAATTTCATGCCCCTGACTTTCCTCGTTTATTTTTTATTATTTATTGACTATATTGAGATACCTCTGCAATAATTGGTTGTATCTCTTTACTTTTTCATGCGACTTTATGCCCAGCTGGTGCAGCAAACTCAGTGTCTGGTTTTCAAGTTCCCCCTGGGATGAATCCCTGATGCTCTGAGGGGTTGCCCTCTGAGTCAGGAGTAAAAATATATTCCTGACCTCAATCATGGTGAAAAAAGCTAGTTAGCCGTCTTAGTCGCGACCAGGCTTGTGATGAATGGCAGAACCACTGACAGCAGCGGAAATAAAGTACTTTCTAAAGTACTTCTTTGCATTTCTTCGCAATGCTGTTTGTCTTACAGGCGAAAGGCTTTATCAACCTTTCTGTCAATGACACGGTAGAAAGAGGGTGGGAGAGACCCCGGTAATATGCCGGTCCTAAGTTGGAATAGAGTGCAATAACCTGCAGTTAAATCAACTAATCTTAAAATCAACTGGCTCTTAAAATCAACTAATAAATTCTCAAGCGTGAGGCGGGTGGCTTCTTCATAGGCATCCAGAAAAAAAAATTCTGTGAAAGAAATATTTGCTGCGCTAAAACTTTGATTTTCATTTGCATGCATTCTTAAACAGACAGTAATAAGTAGCATTTAGGGCTATAGTCCTACCGTACTTTCCCCCTATAAAATACATTCTGCACGAGGTAGATGACCAAGATTTGACGGTGATGTCTGAACCCTATTTAAGCTCCAACCATGAGTTTGTTTTCCGACACGCTACCCATCAAATCATCAATACTTATCAAAGAGCCTGTGGGGAACTGCTCCTCATCTTCCCAGCTTTTAGGACGTCCTTCTATGTACTCAATTTTGGTGATCTGTTCGTGCAATTCATCATAAAGAGGCTGGTAGGAAACTTAACACATACAGTGTTCTTAATGGCTATGCTGTTGAAACAGTGACTCTGATTTAAAAGCAATTCTTTAGTGAAACTGGTTTCCACCAAAGAACTTGTCCCCACAATTATCTTCCTAAAATGTCAACTCTAAACAGTGATCTAAGTCAACATTTCTCATACTGTTATCCTTCAGTGGCGGCTCAAACAAGACTGATGAAACGGTAAAAAGCCCCAAATCCTATAAATCTCCCCATGTGGCTTGGGGTTTAAAAAGTTGATAAAACTGTTACGTTTTTAAAAACTCACAAATGAATACCGTAAACTTTTTTTAAAAACACAACCGCGATGCATCCATATAACAAAACGATTTGTACAACTTTGCTTTTTTTTTTTTTCTGCTTCAGTAGAAAATGCGTGTGTAGAGTTGTGTGGAGCGATATAAAGTCTCCGATTTTCATTATTAAGGCTGACAGCATTGTTGATCATGTTGATTTCATTTAATAAGGCTTTCTGCGTAAGTGGGGGTGATACTCCGTCCATACTTGCTGATTCAGGTCTTACACAGATTGTCTCTTGACTGTCGCCCCCCTTGGTCTCCTTCTCCCCTCACACAAAAGGAAATATATTTAAAAATAAATTCCCACCATTTCTTATTCCAGAATCAGACTACAGCTAGCAACTGCTAGGGACATGATGTCACATGACCCAAGTGACCTCTGTGACCTTTAGGTCGTAAATCTTTTTGAAAGAATATACATGCCATTACTCTCTAGCAAGTTTAAGAGCTAGAAGTGGCCATACATTATTCAAAATCAGCTCCTCCTTTTTGTAATCAGTAATTACTAAAAAGCTTGGTTTACACTGATTTCTAGTTTAGAAACCTGCTCAAGCAGCATTTTTACATAAAACTCCCACCCTAACCATGTCATCTGCATACTTACATAAATTCTAATCATAATTCAACTGAAATTCAGTCAGTTCAAACATTCTCAGTCCAGCTCACCAGTCCCCCATTTGCTCCCAAATCCAGAAATCTTTACAAAACCAGATAAGTCTGCAGAGTGTTAAAAGCATGAAAATCAAATTGAATCTGTGTATAAGAGCACCCTCCAATGTTCTCTCCAAATGAGGGACAGACTGGACATGCGGTCAGGGATGCAATTGTAAGACATTACTTCTGACTGATGAATTGAATAATAGTAATTATTGTATTTTCATAAGTATTTTATAAGTATTTTCATTCAAATACAATGGACAGTAGAGCTATTTGTTTTGAGCTTTGAGATTTTGTTTGAGTACAGATATCTCACAGGGATCTTTTCCCGTGACTATACCAAAATGTCTTATTTCCTACTTTATTTTCACTGCCGTTCTCCTAGTTCAACAATTGTACAAAATATAAATAAATGTATATATCATCAGCAAACATTGCTTTTTTGATCAATTTTCAAGTTTATTTAATTTTGTGCCAGAAATCCACACTGAATCCAGTCATGTGTCGGGATCAGGATTATGCAGATTTTTTGGATCAAATGTATCCAAATTCACACACAAACTTTTGAACAACACAAAGTGAAGGTTTGATCCAGATTAAAACTGAGATTGGATTAGGTGATCTGATCTGATTTCAGAATCCATCTTTTCCTTTTGAACAACCCATTTTCAAGATTCAATCCAATCCATTTTCCGAAATCCCATTGGATTACTTTTGAACAACTGGGCCCAGGGCAGTGAAAACAGCAAGGATATTCATAATAATTCAAACTAATAACAATCCTAAAGCAAATTTCAAACTAGTTTAAAACTATAAAAAACGAACAACATGATTAAAACACTTTAAAACACAATAGATGACAATAGGGTAAGACAAAGGGTAAGACAAACAGTGTGCGACATGGAGTGAGCCGCAGGCCATGGCCACAGAGTGTTAAGTTAAAATGTGAGCTTCAGTGAGTAGTGCTCAATCACTGTGTTAGAGAGAGTTCTATCTTTTCATACGAGCAGTCGCTAAACTCCTAAGAGCCGACTATTGGTGCTGGTCTTTACCTTTCACACAGATTTTTTTCATTGAGCTAATTACAAGCAAACAGTAGGCTACAGAAAACAATGTTGTGATTTATTTTCTGCTGGCTGCCAGGCTGTAGAGTCAGAGAGAGAGGCTGTTCTTCCCTGGTTTCAGCTCTGAGGTCAAACCCCCTCGCACATGACAGAGCTGGATCTGAGCTACAATCACCCAGGAGACTCAGGAGTGAAGCTGCTCTCTGCCTGCTGTGCTAGAGGATCCCAGCTGTAAACTGGAGAAGCTGACATGAGTACAGAACATGCCTTTTATACAAAAAAGAAACTGGGAATCTAGAAAACCCATAATGCATTTCACCAGTGAAATAATAAGCAAACACAAACAGCCTTTTCCCTTTTCCTGCTTTCTTATATCTCAAACTTATGAGCACTTAATTGATGTTAGAAACAATTAAGCAGTGAAGCAGGAAACAACCATTCATTCAACTCATGCAAAAGATTTGTGTTGGTTAACAGAGTTAAAAGAAAAAAAATCTGAAGGTAATGTTGCAATTAAATGTGCTGATTTTAACATATGTTATGGATGAAAATATAATGGACGCCAATCAAAACCAGGCAGACTGTTAAAATGCCTTTTTGTTTTTTTTTCTCTCTTCTGTGTGTATTCTCCACAATTTAATTTAATTTACAATGCAGCAATGTTAAAAGTGGATTAAAAGTGTTTAATCTTCTTAAGGACAAGAATGCCAAGATTCATTGGGCTCGAACTGTCACAGCGGTTCAGGGAGCATGAAGAATCATATTCACGTATGACTTGGTCACCACAGAGTTGTGACCTTAACCTCATCGAAGGTCTTTGGGATGTGCTGAAGGAGGCTTTATGGAGTGGTTCAACTCACTTGTCAATGCAGGATCTCGGTGAGAAATGAATGCAAATCTGGATGAAAATAAAGGGTGAGATGTTGCATAAACCTGTGGAAACAATGACATGAAAAACGTGCGGCATAATCAAAGCTAAAGGCGGTCCAATGAAAAATTCACATAGGGACTTTTTTTTTGGCCGAGCAGTGTACATCCAGCACCACTGGTCTACAGGGGAGTGGGTGGTTCCAGAGCCGCACAGCAAAGGGCGTCACAGCTCTCCTAACACCTTTCTGCATATATTCCCTATCAACAAGGCTACAAGACCAGGTCAGGTAAACAAAACCACCTTACGTCAACAGTCGATGATATAAGTTGAACTTAGTTAAAATGTATAGGTTAATGGCAACCAAACATACAAATCAAATTTAAGTACACTGAACATGGGTCTTGTTGAATTAACTTAAAAAAATTAATTACAATCGTAAAATTTGTTTAGTTTATATAACATTAAATTGAACTATGAACTTAAAATTTATATCTGTTCTTAGGGAGATTTCATAGTGAAAAATTTTAGATACTGTAATACATGAATAAATTAAACAGTAATTTTAGTAATTTAGTGCTTCTTGTTGGCCACATGTGGAACAGTGGGCTAAACATCTGTCAGTGGAGCTGAAATACACTAGTTCAAACCTGGCTGTGGCATGTCTGTGTGTCCTTAGCTCCCTGTGTACTGAAACTGGTGGCTACCAATCACAGCCAGCTTGCTCTTGCCTACAGAGAGCAAACTGGGAGAGGTGTAAAGACAATTCACCCACAGGGATCAATTATCATTATTTAGTTAATGTTTATTATTAGTGAACAGTACTTAATTTCGTATGAAGTGCAAACAACAAATTTGAGTATTTTCAAGTTTGTCAACTAATAGTTTTAAGTAAGTACTACATAAAAAAACATTTACCTAATTTATGATATGGAGATAAGCTCCAACACCGCTCTCAGAATGTCCAAGTCCTTTGCAGACACAGCCAGCCTCAGAGGATAGTAGTATTCCTTATCCACAACGTTTCCAGGCTCCGGACTGTCGGGGACATCGCTCACCTTCCAGTTATACCGCACCAGCAGCAGACCCAGCGTACGGTCGCACTCGATCAGGTAACCACCCCGCTCAGCACCGTCAGCCACGTAGCGGGACACCATTGGAAAAACTCCAACATCATCGGACAAATCCCACTCGTATTCATAAGCACCCACACGCAAAGCCATTTTCCGCTTCATTTCAGCATTTTCAACCTTATCACATAACAGCAACATCTGGAAATAATTAACAACAATAACCATTACTCCTGGCTCTGCCCACTAGTGACCTCTTGACCCTAACCCTTTGATCTTGTGACCTTTGACCCGACCTGTCACTTTGATGAAAGCGGTATGACTCTATCTCTCTCTCATGCAAGAAATCTTGTGGTAAATCTGTATTATTACATTATAAACCTAAAATTAGCTATATCAAGAACTGTTGCATACATCTAAATGTGTGTGTATGTGTGTGTAGACTTGCCTTGAATTGAAAATTTAACTCCAGCTAGCTGATCAAAACTGGCAACCCTGCGCTGATACCGATGTTAGTAAGCTGTCAAATGTTAAATACAGCAGTGCACTCGTATCTGCGGGGGATACATTCCAAGACCTACCGCAGAGATCCAAAACCATGGATAGTAGCAAACACTATAAATAAATTGTTTTCAATGCACATAAATACCTATGGTAAAGTTTAATTCATAAATTACAATGAGACTGTACTGTTCTAGTGAGTTTCCTTGCAAATAGTAATATTAGGTAGCTAGCTAATTAAGCGTTAACTAAACCACTACTAGCAAAGATCCTTATTCAATGCAACATTACAAGAAACTATAGCAACAAAAGATACATTTTAACAAGAAGGAGCTTTAATAAGAATAAGGTAACATTCCTCCTCCACTTTCACAGACGACTACAAATGCTCCACAGAAAAATATCTGATGGGATGGATGAAATAACCGTGATTTATCACTTGAGAGCAGCCCAGTGCCCAAGCAGGTGGGAAGGAAAGGGACTAAGCAGGGACTTCAGCAGAAGAACCTGTATTCGATGATGATGAGTTTAACTTTTATTATGTCATTAAACAACCTACTGTAAATTACAGGGCTACTGTTGACAATCATGTGAATGAGGAGGAGACAGCTGAGGACTCATGAGGATGTGATGAGTTAACAGTACTTTTTACCAGATTAAGCTGTTCTTCCTCCAACGTGAGCAGAGCATCTTACAACACCGGAAGAGACTGAGAGCAGAAACAAATTAGGGCATAACACAACCTGAAGTGCCTCCTACATTGCCTTTTGTAGGGGAGTGTGCCATTTAAGACTAAGGACAAGCCTATCAGTTGCCACAACGAGACAGATGTCCACCCAGAGTGTTCACATAAAATGAGTTGGGCACCCCAAGCCTAAGGGAGTTGTGCCATGCAGCTTCTGAGCCAGATTGTGCCGCATTTCACAGCACAAAGACTACCCTTATGGTTGCCCCCCATTTGCTCAACTCCCTATCAGCCCCTGCTTACTTATGGGCTTCAGTATTGAGAGTAAAGACTATTGTTTTGTTTGTAGACTGTTAAAACACTTTTTGCACATAGGTGGGTCTTTCTATAGGCACTTGAACCTATTTTGTCCAGCTTGTGGTTGCCGTGATGGACTATTTACTTTGAGGACTGTTCAGTCAAACTTTATTTCAGAATAAAGATGCTGTTGGAATTCACTTGGCATGCAAAGGGGAGCAGAAGTTTAAAATCACCCATGACGTCATGCATGCGACGCAGCCTGGAAGCAAGAGGTGAGAGATTAAGTGCCGTGCTGAGATGATTCAATGAAGACGCCATGAGAGACTTTGCTAAACACTTTACCGCTTCTGCGTTCCGTGGAATATTGTGCAAATAGATAACATCATCAAAGACTGGAGAGGCAGCCGGTAAGAAGAGAAACTATTCATACTGCAATGAAGTTTTCTGCTGCTGCCGGTGAAATGTGCTGTTGATAATTAGTATAACCTATGTCGGCGATTGTAGCACTTTTGTTAAAGTGTAAGTTTGCCGAGTGGAGGTTCTTTGACATTGGTTTAGTCAGTGGCGGTTTTTGATATGGGCGACATGGGCCGTTGCCCAGGGCGGCATCGTGGTGGGTGCGGCATCTTGGGCATCGGCAAAAAAAAATATTTTTTTTGCGCACGCGCGCATGCTGCCCCAACATCATGCCAGCGCATTTTTGGGATTGCATGGGCACCGATCGGTTTTCTATTGCCCATTTGTGGGGAGTAAGGGCGCCTTCCATCTGCGAGGTGCGCCTGCTGCTTGCTGCTTGCCGCACAGGGAGGAGGGGGGGCGACGGGGGATTCTCTGGCTGGCTGGAGCGGCATCGACATCTAATAACCAGCTCGCAAAATAAAAACAAACAAACAAACAAACACAAAAGCACCAGACATTATGATATAGACTT
>JAODKC010000137.1:23159067-23173715 GCA_026777985.1 Mormyrops attenuatus | reverse complement strand
CTGACCAACCAACAGACTTCAGCAGCTAGACTTTAGCGACATCTGTGAATAAGGCTGTTTCTGTCCATGTGACTGTGCGTAAAAACAGCCTGAAAGTCAGAGATCTAACGGGTGAATTGTCCACTTCTGTACAGCTGTGTTTCTTAGCAATGTTATTATTGACCTGTGTTTTGTCTGCTCGCATATATGTGTCTGAAATAAACGTCTCCAGCAAAACTGGACATGATTCTGATTTATGACAGACATTCAGATATCAGATTTTGGCGACAACATCATGTGAATGAAAACACTGTATTGTTAATTTAGATTAACACTTGCAAATTGGGATGCGGTGTTGTGACTCTAATGCTGTTAGTAATGTTTATGGAGATGTCAAATGTATAGACATCATAAGTTGTCCAGTGAGTGGAAGACAATTCACCTGTAAACTATGATTATTTTGTGGCTATTTGAGCTGCCAGAGATGGACACACTGCGCTTCAGAGCCTCAATTTTGTAATCCTTGCGAACGGCTTAGTTTTTTTTTTTTCCTTCTGTGGCACCTCTCAGGCTCTGTAGTATTATGTCTTTAATGCTATTTCATTTTTGTAAAAAAAGAGTTCCTGCGTACCACTAGAGGAAACCTGTGCACCTGAAGTGGTATGTGTACCATAGTTTGAGAATAACTGAACTAGACTATAGACTATAGTTGCAAATTTGCCTTAGACAGCCTCGGGTCTGGACTTTGGTGCTGATCTTTTGAGTACTATTGTACAACAAAGTAATCTATTGTATGCAAGAAAATGCAAATAATGTTCTGAAATTTGATCGAAATGGATTGGAGCAGTTTAGCTCCAAATGTTGTACATTTAGAGTTAGGGTTAGGGTGTTAAAGACTGCTTATGTATTCAAAATACTGAGATGATGGACCAGCAATTGTACAGAAACATATGTTGTTATTCAATTATTATTGTTATTCGATTTCAAAGTCCTGTTTTCCAAATAGCAGCTTCAATAAAATAATTTAAAACATTTGTTTAGTTACTATTATGCCTAATGTTGCTAATTTGCGTCATAGGTAAATTTTCACCTATTATATGTGCCAAATTCAAATTAATTTGGCACTCTGACTAGACTGCAGTTATGCAGCTGTTGATCATATCAAGCACTAAAATGTTGGTTCGGTACTTGTCCTTCCTTAAACCACTTTTGCTGCATGTTGAGAACATCCCCTAAGACTCATTTCCTACTTCAAACACTCCTTTATACCTCACAAAACATCATGGTATCAATAATCAGTGTTGTTCATTTTTAATGTTATGGCTGATTGGTATATGTAATTAAATTAATTAATTAAATTTAATTATTTTTACATACTTTAATTGTAGTGGTACATAATCTTGCCTGTAAATTATAGCATATTTATTTGTAAATTATTATACGGTTTTCTTCTGTACAAAACACATTAGATTAACACTGTTATTTTGTTATTTTACCTGTATTGTGTAGTTTTTTGTATTACAGTTTTTCATTGTTTAAACTACAGTAATCTAGAATTTCCACATAGAAATATAATTATTTTAACATTTACTTACTGTAAAATTAACAGTTTTGTTTGGTTTAATAGTTTAATGAATATTACTGTAAATAAAACATTGCTTCATTGTTTTTCTATTTACACTTTTTTTGTTGGTATTTTACAGCACTTAGCTGTTAATTTCACAGCCATTTTTTACAGCGTAGGTTATGCCAAGGTGCAAGGCCATGGAGGTGCAAACCATCGTTCTGTCCTTACAGGTAAGCAACTTTGCAATAATTGTCACGATCACCCGTCCAGTCCCTATGTGGAACACGCCCCGCTCGTTTACCTCGTGTGGAATCCCGCTGTTTTACCTGTTGTTCCAGTTTTCCTGCCTGTGGTCCTGTGTATTTACTCCGCGTTCTAGTCAGTCTCCCCAGTTCTGTCATTGATGTTGGTTGCTATCTGTGCTGTGGATCCTCTGTCAACCTGTGGCTTTCCACAATAAATCCAATTTTCCCCGCAACCTTGGCTCGCTCGCCTGCTTCCCTGCTCGCTGTCAGCCCGCCACGACAGAATGACAGAACTCTCAAACAAGGTGCTTCCCCAGACCGAGGACTGCTACCTCGGTCTGGTCAATGAAGTACAGTACTGGCTCGACCAGCCTGAGATTGGGGAGGATCCTGGACTGCAAGCTCTCGCCCGTCGTATCAGGGATATGGCAGAGGAGCTTACCCTGTCTGACGACGGGTCTCACTGGGAGCAGCTTCATGAGTCCCTACGACAGCTGAGAAGCGGGGCGGCCGAGGCGAACCGGAGGCAAGTCGCGTTGGACTGCGGTGTGCCATGTGAACCTCGGCCAAATGTCCTGGAGGTGTTTCCAGCTTTGCCCGAACCGGGCAGGAAGAAGCGGAGGCGCAAGAAAAGGGGGACAGCACCCGGGATCTTCCTCGGGGCCGTCTCTCTCGTCCCGCTTTCCCTGCTTCAGACTGGGAGGAATCCCTCCCGATCGGAGTAGCGTCGGCGGGCCTGAGTGGCGACATCATCGGGGTTTCCCCAGGACGGTCACCCGAAGGCCCCGTCGAATCCGCTCCAGCTGCAAGTATCCCGGAAGCTCCAGCTGCCGCTGCTAGACCCGACAGGGAGTCAGGACTACCCCTGCCTGATGATATGTCCCGGGCGAGGGTGTTCTTTTCCCTCCAGGGCTTGTTCTGGACCCTGCTGGAGGATGCATCAGTGCGGGACTCCCCAGAGGCTGCTAAGCTGTGTGCACTGCTTCTAAGGGGGTTTGCAACCTACGCCCCAACTTCCTCACCAGGTGAGCTGGAAGACTTGGCAGGGGGCCTACGGCAGCTGACCCAGTTACGGGCCGAGCAGGGGTCTCCGAGAGGTGAGACCACGCCCGCGGCCCTCCCGCCTGCTGTCGCCGCTGCTCTGCCCGCGGCCCTCCCGCCGCCGCTTCGCCCGCGGCACCGCCTGCTGCTGCCGCCGCTCTGCCCGCGGCACCACTGCCGGATGCCGCCGCTACGCCCGCAGCTTCACCTGCCGACGCCGCTACGCCCGCGGCCTCGCCTGCCGACGCCGCCACCTGTCCCGCCTCGCCCGTCCTGCCTGCCTCACCTGTCCATCCCGGCTCGTCTGTCCTGCCCGTCTCGCCTGACCTGCCCCTTCCAGACCTGTCACCGGCGCCCCCTGCGGTCCTAAGGCCTGCAGCAGAGGCCCCTGTGGTCCCCGTGCCTGCAGCGACGCTCCCAGTGGTCCCTCCGGCGCCAGAGGGGCCTGTCTCGCCGGCTCCGCTTGCCTCGTCGGCTCCGCCTGCCTTGCCTGTCTCGTCTGTCTTGGTGGTTGGCTCTCAGGCCCCTGTAGCTGATATCCCGGCTCCACCTGCAACCACACCCGCTGTTCCGGCTCCATCTGTCTCGGCTCGGCCCGAGAAAGCTGCACCTCTACCGCCCGCCGCTCCATCTGCAGCCTGCCTGCCAGCAGCTGATGCTTCACCTGAAGCGGTCTCTGCTGCAGTCTCGCCTCCTGCTCCGCCCGAGGCGGCTTCTGCTGCGGCCCCGCCTCGGCTGCCCGTCCAGCCCGTCCTGCCCGCCTCGTCCGTCCTGCTTGTCCTGCCTGATTCGCCGGCTACGCCGCCTGTCTCTGCCTCGCCGGCGCCTCCTGTCCTGCCTGTCTCGCCGGCTACACCGCCTGTCGCTGCCTCATCGGCGCCACCTGTCCTGTCTGTCCTGCCTGTCTCACCCACAGCCCGCCGACCTGCAGCTGCTGCACACGAGGTCCCGGTGCCACATACAAATTTCCAAAATGTAGGATGACGGGAAGGTTTGTTAATGTTGAAGGAACTTGCATTCTGCAGCTTTTGATTCTGTTGACCACACAATTTTAATCAATAGGCTCCATCCGTGTGTAAGCATCTCTGGGTCTGCCCTGCATTGGTTTTCGTATTACTTGGCAGACAAGAGTTTCTTAGTTAGGTGAGTATTTGTCAGTCCCTGCATCCCTGTCTTGTGGAGTGCTGCAGGGATCTGTTCTTGGACCAGTTTTATTCTCTCTATATTCTTCCTTTAGCTAGGATTCTAAGATCTTCTGAAGATATCATTTTTATGTTGATGATATTTAGCTTTCCTGCACTTTTAAACCCCAACACCTACATAAGCTATTTGTCTTGGTTGAATCCCTCAGTGAAATTAGAATATGGATGGCAACTTCTCAAACTTGTATCTGAAACCTGGGTGCTGGTTACATTTGATCAATCCCTGAATTTGGATGCTCATTATAAATCCCTGTATTTTTCCTGATAGCTACTAGACTGCTACGCATAAAATTTGCCAAAGAAGGACGCTAGCAATGAATAATTAATATGAACTTTATTACACAATAGTGTCAAAACTGCCTTTTTTTGCTATCACTATGTGGCACTGCTTCAGTTCTGGGGTGATCCTTCTCAAATTGAATCATTTCCAGTTCATCACCCATACAATGCCTCTGCAAAGTTTGTAAAAGAAAAGCTGTTTTTGACAAGCAACCTGTCTGCAGTATCCTTATGAGAAGCCCAGTCCACCTCAGCTGACTCCTTGATCTGAATGACCAGTGGCTATACTCTGAGGTCCCACAAGATCTCCAAAATGTATCACTCCATAATGGAGAGTGAGCCTGGCAACACTAGGAAGAATCCTCAGTTTGGCTCACAACCTCTTCTTTTGGTAATGACCCACATCGCATGACCATAAGTGAGGAAAGGGCTACAGATGGAATGGGAAACCACACCGTGATGACTTAGTTCCCATTTCGCCACCGGGTATCTGCTTGTCAGTAAGAGGTTTCCTAGTACTATCACTCATGAAAAAGATCCAACACTAAAGGTGGCCGCACACACAATGTCCAGACTGATCAAAATCAAACACATCAGCGAGAAAGATCTGTCACATAGTTCAAACAATGCCGCCTTGTTATTTCTATGTATGTCAAGACATGACCTAAGAGGCTGTAGAATGTTTTTGATGCAGCAGACCTACATGCAGACTACAAATTAACGTATTGTGGTGAGCAGGCAATTAATTTTAATATAGCAGATGACAGCTCATTATTAACTATTATTTTCTAACTATTGGTTTAATACAAGCAGTGGCACGGACAGGAAAGACAATTTACATGACAGTCTCACGCTAACAAAACACATGCATTCCCCAGCAAATGTTACACACTCCCAACATTTACTATTAATATAAATACACAAATATACATATTAATTTATGCAATTGACAGATACATACAGTGTGTGCAAAGCATGCTGGTAACTGCATAATTAGTCCTGCTGACCAACTCAACAGTGTTACATTAAATCAGCCAATTCTGGACAGCAGGTGAGATCAAAACAAGTGAAAATATTCTCCTTGGGGCCCTACACTGGCAGTGGGTCAGAAGGGTGATCACCATGATGAGCACTGCTCATACACTTTTGTTTGAAATATGTGGAGACTCTGACCCCTGGCTTGAATGGAGCAGTCCTTGTGTCTGAGAGTGTAATCTACATCTATATTGTGCTGAACAAAAGCATAAATGTGAATAGTCCAAGACCTAGAGCTTTCCTGATCAGGAAAGGATGCCTCTGTAATTACTTTAATGTTTAATGTTAAAGTGCCATGTTTAATGTTTATGTTACAGCTTTACAAAGTGAAATTAGTGGAAAGTAACCCTACAAAAAATATCTGATCATAATTTACCAGCACAAGTGTAACATCAAGCTTACAAAGATGCATGACAGAGATCAATATCAGAGAGGAAAGAGTAGGAAGAAATGTAGGAAGGACAGGAAGTAGGACGTGCATCGGAGAAAGGTCAAAAGCAGAGCATGAGATAAAACACACTATCTCATTCACCATCTCATTTCTGATGAACTGAAGAACTTGTGAGGGAAAAACACTCAGACCAGTGATCTTGCTATCTGAAGGACAAGATATCCAGTCCCTGGGTCGGCAACTTTGAGGTAGTTAAAACTTGTAGCTTTTAGCCTTATTTTATTCTATATTGAAAATTAGACTGAGCTTGCCTAAGAACAGAATTATATGCATAGCCATCTTCGAAAGTGTAATTTGTCTGCAACATTTTGCATTTTAGTTAATGTTTAGTGTCTGTATTATCATGTAAGCAAATTTTTTGACCACCTACAAAAAAAGTACATGCACAAGGTGTGACACTAAATATCAAGGAGGTTCTTTTATATCATATTTACACCATATGGGGAATTGGATCACATCTATCTCCCTTTCACTGCATTTCACAGGTTTTCATTGGTGAGTTGCCAATAGTCACTTGGCATTGACGTTTCTACCAGAACTATATTTATCTGGCAAATGGATATTATGTCCTTTTAAACATGATACATGGAAGTGCAGTAAGCTTGTAATTTTCAGTTTTTCTTGCCATGTGTATGCTTGATTTGTTCAACCAGATGGACACTTAATGTGGCAACAATGGGTTAGATGAAAATAAAAATAAGGTGATAATCTGATGCCACTAATCCTCTGAGTACAGTGAGGCAAACATAAATGAAAATGTGTGTCGTTATCTGCACACCAGAGTTACTAATTAGCAGTAAACTTTAATTGTTAATATGTAATCATAGACATTGAAGAATGTGTAAATCCTAGATATATCTTGTATTATTTCAAGAGAAACAAATTGCATGTATTTTGCTGTTTTCAATTCAAGTATATTTGAAGTATACTATGCATGAATTTAAGATAATAAACACTCACCTGTTTCTCTGGATTTCTCTGACCATGTAGTAAGATCTACTGCTTGTATGATCATTTGTGACTGACTTAATAGCCCAGTTGCTTATAACTGCATACTTGTCTTTGGTGTGCAGGTCAGTGGTTAGTGAAGAATTCCCCTAAGTATGGGCCTCCTCTTACTGATAATGTTGATACTTTATTTGCTATTCCATTTGCATAGCTATATTAGTGACAGACCTAGGCTTTTCCAAGAAACAAGTTTGATTTTTTTTTAAAGAAAAATAAGCATCTCTGCATTTTTCAGAGAAGGTGTATTCCTCCTCTCATCCAAAATTTGCGTGACTGTACTGAACAGCCACTCTCTTCTCAGCACTCATACATGGAGCACAAGGATATTGTGCTCAGGTGCTCATATTTCTTGTACTCCTCTTGCTGAAGACGCAAATGTCTAATGAATTTCGTGGTGTTCTTTAATTTTGAACAGATATCTCATAAAACTGCCAGACCACATTGTACGTCATCTGCAAAATCGATATTTGAGGTTGGTCATTGATCAAGTAATTAAGACTGAAAATCGGCTGATTTAATTCCATTGCTTGACAATCGTAGCATATCTAGTAGATGTAATATAGCATCTACAAAAGTGCTTTATTAAGAACTTGGATATAAATTTATAATATTACTGAGAACTGAGAAAGTATTTACCTTAAGGCGTATTTATGCCTTATACGATAAGAAAAACTTTATCCCGAGGGAAATTATTTTGTCTTAACATGCTCAGTGCAACTACAGGAATAAAGATAAGATAGTAACAATGCAAAATGCAGAGAGCATGCTGGACAGGCTGCCATCTGGGACGGTGCCGGAAGTAGACTATGACAAACATAACAAAAGTTACATAACATAACATACAAACATAACAAAAACTATAACAAAAGTTTATGACGTTTTCATCTGCATGTCTCTCTTACAGATCCCTGGTGGGTGACCTCTGACAATGGAAAGTCTCCTACTGTCTGTGTACATTCTCACCTTTCTTATTGGCCTGCCTACTAACATCCTATCCTTGTGCACCTTTTGCATTAAAGTGTACAACAAGCCCATGCCCACTGACATCCTGTTACTAAACTTAACTGTGTCAGACTTGCTCTTCCTTTTAGTTTTGCCACTGAAGATGCATGAGGTAGCCTCACATATGAAATGGTCCCTGCCCTATGCCCTGTGCCCACTCACTTATTTTGTGTTTTTTTCCACCATCTACACAAGCTCTCTCCTGCTCATGGCTGTCAGTGTGGACCGTTACTTGGGTGTAGCCTTCCCATTGAGGTACAGGATGTTGAAAAAGCCACTGTATGCTGCAATTGCCTGCGTAGGGATCTGGGTCATCAGCTCTGCCCACTGTAGCATTGTCTTCATCGTAGAGCACCTTTCTTTGGGGAATGACACCTTGGATACTACTGTCTGTTATGAGAACTTCACAAAGGAGCAGCTGAACATTCTGCTCCCTGTACGCCTGGAGTTCTTTGTGGTGATATTCCTGGCTCCGCTCTTCATTTGCACGTTTTGCTACTTGAGCTGTATCCGCATCCTCTCTGCTCAGTCCCGGATTTGTCACAAAAAGAAGAAGAAAGCCATTGGCATGGCTTTGGGGACCCTCATGGTTTTCGTAATCTGCTTCCTCCCATATAATTCTTCCCATGTTTTTGGCTACGTGAAAGGGAAGAGCCCACCGTGGAGGGACTACACATTGCTCCTCAGCACCTTTAACACATGCTTAGACCCAATCATATTCTATTTTTCCTCCTCTACTTTTCAGACAATGGTCAAGTATTTTATTCTCAAGATTGTAAGATTGAGAAGCCTCATTCTCAGATCAGAAAGGCCGTCAAACGTGACAACCAACACTGAAAACATCCGTCAGGAAAACTGAATTAAAGTGGAAATCACTTTTAAAGTTGTATATCTGTATGTCTTTTTTTGCTTTGTCCTTGAAACCTATATATGCAATAGTGAACTTCGTCTCAAATAAATACTCTATAAACAGTCTCCCTATGTGGTCTTGTGTTTTGTTTAACTGATGCTAAAATAATCACTATAGCTGATCTTGGCTTTTCCTTTATGCTTTTGTGCAGGGGCTTACCACTCAATTTTGGGCCTCGGACATAGTAATGTGCCCAGGCTCTCCCTGCTCCCTCCGGTGCCTCCTCACCCCCACACACCTTGGATTCAGAATTGGTGAAATGTACTGGCTGCATACATTATTTACACAATAGATTTGTGCACCATTAGATCAAACCACTTTTGCTTTTGAAGCAGGGGAGGGGCACATGTAAGTTATTTGTATAATAAAAGAAAGTATTAAAATAAGAAGCAAAAATCAAATTATTTCCAAGGCTTTTAGAGGGCCACCCATCCAGGCAGGGCCCTGGTTATAAGTATAGCATGATCAAAGTTGTACTTATATACCAATCTCTGTCGAGTTTCCTCTCACAGACTGAAGACTTGGTTTATCTCAACTGGTTATCTCAAACTGCTTTTACTATTTACCAGAGTTGTAGTTCTCGAGATCTGTGGCCTGTACTACGAAGCGGGGTTACTGGCTTACCTGTCAAGTTACCCTGATAATCCAGCAACCGCTCGATTAATCTCGGCCTCGTCTGGATCTTGAGCCCATTTTGTCTTGATCTTGCCTTGGTCTTAGCCATAAGTCTCGAAATATTACAAAACATATTATTTATAGATATGGAAATATACGTATTCAATGCCGCCCCTGGCCAAATTGCGGCCCTAAGCAGAATTTTATTTTGAGCTCCCCCCATTACAAAAAAAGAGTAAAAAAAAAAACACTAACAATCTTTTCCTTTTCCTGTGCACTCTTTCCTAATAACTTTTATACAACGTTCTTAGCGGTAAATTGATCTTGACAGCTGTTGATTTTAAGTCTAGCTTATAAATTGAAGAACAGTCATAGACTACTAAGCACTTGTTGTAAGTCGCTCTGGAAAAGAGCGTCTGCTAAATGCGGTAAATGTAAAATGACTGTATCACAAAATGCCATTTAGGTTTACAACCTTGCGGTGTCAGATTACTCGTCTCTTTTTCTCTCCTGCCTTGGGCTGACTTGGTGCTCTACGCGCGCCTCACGGCGGCGATGCGCATCCTTTGCGTCCCCTTGCGGAAAATGAGGCCCCCCATGGATCGTGGGGCCCTACGCACAGCACGTGCTCTGCGTGTAGGGAGGGGCGGCACTGTACTTATTTCCCCTCACTAAGCGCAAATTAATTTTCCTGCGCTGTCCTCTTGTACCTGCGCTTAAAATGTACTACATCTCCCAGCAGCCCCGGCAGTATAACGCTATTGGACAGTTTCAGAGAACGCAAGGGCTGCTGGGAAGAGAGCAAGCGGGCCCTTAAAAATTTACGTGAAACATGCTAGGAAGATTGGGGTCATTCGTCGACCGCAGTTTCCGCCTGGATGTATGTGCTGTTCTGTGCCTGCTTGTCTGTCTGGAGTGGATACGTCTTTGTCTGGTGAGCACTCCCCATCAGGGACGCAGCCAGACATGAGTTAAACGAGCTAACGCCTTGGAAATCGAATGCGACCAACTCGAGAAAAATCTAGCCACAACTCGACCGAAAACTCGGTACGCCGCAAAACAAAACAGACCTGCTAAAACTTGTACAGATCGAGATGGGTGGCTGATGGACTGAAAAGAAGGCAAACGTACCTACTGGGATGCTGCTGCCTATGAAACGCTCTCAGTCTCGCGGTACCTCTCGACCGAGTTCGACGTATGAAAACTGAGTTACTCGGTGTGAATTTTTTTTTGGTGCTTTATCTACAGTACATTTAGTGATGCAGTAACCATGGCCCCAAAAAAGTGAGCAGTGATAGTAGTAGACAAAGGCGGAACGCAGTGAGAGTATCTGTAGAACTTAAGGAAATTACAGCGAGACTTAAAGGCGTGTCTGCTCACGAGGCTGAAGTTGGCTACTTATTCACCAGCTACTTATTCGCGATTCCGGTTCCACCTTAAATGTCTTGCAAAGTAGCGCTGTGCCGCCAGTAGGTGGCTGTTTTCACTCATTTGAACGTGCAGACAGTAGTTCATGTCCTGAAATGAGTTGAAGTGCAGACAGTAGTTCATGAGCATACAAATATCTGAATACATGGCTTCAACTCATTTCAGGACATTCTTCCTCTTTTATGTCAAAACGTCTAGATAATCTGACATTAGTAGATGAGAGTGAGTGTAACATACTGCCAAAATGCTGATTTATATAATAATGTACAGATATGTTGAATAGTTGTGCAATATTGTAGCAGCAGTGGAGAGGACTACAATTAATGCAATGTTGGTAACTGGAGCAAAATAATATAGCAAAAGATAGTGGAAAGAATACCATTTGAATCATGGGATCATTCAGTTCCCATTCACATGAGAAGAGATGCTGAGGAGAGAGTCTGCAGCTTCAGCTTCCATTGGGTGACCCTTAGTGCCAGTGCCTCAAGTCAGCTGGGCATGCAGCAGCCGTCACTAAAAAGGCACACCAATGACTGCACTTCCTCAGGCATCTAAAGAAAGCTGGGATGTAATTGCTCAGAAATGTATTGAGACCCATAGAGAATGGAGTGGGATGCCAAGTTAAGGAGGTGATTGTGGAAAAAATGCTACAGTAAAAATTCACCAAAATAAGTCTTGGAAGACTCTGTTATACTTACTTTAACATGGTAAATACAGATTTTTGGGACGTTTAGAAATGAAAGAGAAAGGGCCTCTAGAATTAGCTGAGAAATGCATTGAGACCCATAGAGAATGGAGTGGCATGCCAAGTTTAGGAGGTGATTATAAAAAAATGCTACAGTAAAAATTGACCAAAATAAGTTTGGGAAGACTCTGTTATACCTACTTTAACATGGTATTGTTAGATTTTTAGGACGCTTTGAAATGAAAGAGAAAGGGCCTGTATAAATAGCTGATTTATGCAATCAGACAGAGAATGGAGTGGCATGCCAAGTTTAGGAGGTGATTATAAAAAAAGGCAATAGTAAAATTTCATCAAAGTCATCTAGATGTTTTGAAATGAAAGAGGAGTGGCCTTCAGAACCTGATATAAAAATACCTTAATGTGTTGATGAAGTGTATGCACTGATTCCATGTTTGAGTTCATTATTGTAAAATGCTGCAGTACATTATTATATAAATTAGCATTTTGGCAGTATGTTACACTCACTCTCATCTACTAATGTCAGATTATCTAGACGTTTTGAGATAAAAGAGGTAGAATGTCCTGAAATGAGTTGAAGCCATGTATTCAGATATTTGTATGCTCATGAACTACTGTCTGCACTTCGTTCAAATGAGTGAAAACCGCCACCTACTGGTGGCACAGCGCTACTTTGCAAGACATTTAAGGTGGAACCAAAATCGCGAATAAGTAGCTGGTGAATAAGTAGCCAACTTCAGCCTCGCTGTCTGCTCTCACTTCAGAGTATTCGATTGTCATTTATTTGTTTATTGTTATTTTATGTGCGCTTTTTCATGCGTGTATTCGTTTTGTATTGATTGTTAGTGCCTTTTGTCATTGGGTTGGTAGATAAGTTTAAATAGGTAATCATTTGGGGGTCTGGAACGAATTAAGTTCATTTACATTATTTCTTATGGGGAAATTCAACTTGGAACTCGACCAAATCGCAACTCGACCAGCATCATGGAACGAATTAAATTCGTGTTCCAAGGTATCACTATATTCATCTGAATTTAAAAAAAATCAGCAGTTGAAAATGTTTGCGGGCCTAGTATATTCTTAAGTCAGTTCTTAAGTATATTCTTAAGTGAGTTATTAATGGTATGTGTGTGCGTGTGTGTGTAAATGAGTGAGTGAGTGAGAGCGAGCATTCAGTATCGGCATGATAGAGGATGCCCGAGTAAAGATAATTGTATGAAACATGTTAAATATAAGCGTAGCCTATGCTACTCTGGCCATGTTAAATGTTGCTTTTTTCATATTACACCTGATATTCTAGATTAGGCTAACATTTCACATAATGTGATTAATAATAATAATAAAAAAAATCTTAAGGGGATGGTATCAGCAATAGTGTCCATAGAAACATTTCAAAGGCAAATTTGAATATCAAAACAAGTGTATTTGTTGTTGGCTTGTAATGGTGTAATATCAAGCATTTCTCTTTCATTTTTATCTTTATGTATGGGTACAAATGACCTTAAATTGCATGCTTCATATCCATACCATTTTACTGCTCTGTAATGTTCTTATGATTCAGATCTAAATTCATTCAGTAAGGCTCATTAATATAGTAGCTCCACATTAATTGCTAAGACCCAGCCCCTCACCCCTGGGTCCTGGACCTCACTGTTTTTCAAACCCTGGCTACAGCCCTGCTCCCAGTCACCTCATGCTGCACCAGGAACTGGTACGTTCCTTTCAGAGAGCTGTTCACAGGGTATTTCTTTGACTCATCCATTGTCAACTGCCCCTGTTATACTGGATTCTTATGGACATTGTTGGTAGTGTTGTTGCTTATTGTTGATTGTTAGAGTTGTAATTTATTGCCATCTGGGAGCTGAGGGACGTTTTTTTGTATGTGATTTTGTTATTTTGTTTTTTTTATACATCTGCAGTATTGTTTAGAGTGTGAACACTAAAGATTTTCAATAATATGATCTTTTGGAATTACATAAATGAAAATATAGCCCCCAATATGGGAGCACTCTACCAAAAGAAATCTAAATTTCTTGCTTGGGATGAGTCTTCGCCTTAACTTGATGCTGGGTTGGATGAGTCTTGATCTTGTCTTGATCTCGAAACAGATGGTCTTGAACACATCGCTGTAGGGCTGTGCGATATAGACAAAAGAAACCTATCACGATTTTCTTGAACAATATTGTGATTTTGATTTTAATCACGATTTTGACACGCACAGACATGTTTTACAGTGTGAATATGAAACATTTTTCCAAAGGAAAACAAATAGATCTTTATCAAAGACCTGTAACATGTCTCTAAAACAGACATAAGGCGAAAAAAATAGTGGTAAAGGTGTAACAAAATGTCTGTAGAACAGACCTATGGCAAAAAGTAAATGTGTGTGTGTGTGAAAACAACAACCCAGACCACAGTCTCCCACATAAAAACAATTAAATAATTAGAACACAGGCAGAATCTAGCTGCTTTAAGTGTTCAAAGGTTTTTTGCTAAGAAAACCAGCATGTCCACCATTTCTGGTTTCAAGCATGAACGTTGGCATGTCACCACATTCCCTCCAGTGCTAAACACCCTCTCAGATGGTGAGCTTGTAGCTGGAATGCACAGATATTTTTGTGCAAGCCTGCTCAATCTTGGGAAGTTGATTCGATGTTGTTTCCACCATAGAAGAGGATCTTCCTCACTGTCGATAGTGGGATTCAGCAGGTAGCTGTTCAACTCAGAGGCAATGGCTTCTTCAAGTTGCAGAGATACTGGCATGGCTGCGACAGTCTTAATAAAGGACCCCAGAGATTTCTTTGTTTTTTTTGCTGATGAAGGTAGATCTGTGTCTACATTCTGTCTCCCTGTGGTGCTCTCAGAATTCACTGCATCCTATGAGATCAAGGAGAGCAAACAACAGAAAATAAATATTACACCATATGTATGCAATCAGTAGGAAATATCAATATCATGTTTTAATATCAATATTACTCATAAACCAACTCACCTTTTGTGATATATTTCTTATATCAGACATCACCTTGGCCTTGATGTTTGGAAGTTTGTCTGCAGCAATGTAATTTGTCTTGAGTCTTGGATCAAGAAATGATGCCATATCCAGCAGTTCTTGGGTATCTTCACCATCATAATTTTTATTGATGTACTCAAGAATTTTGGATTTTATTGTTTTTGTGAGGT
>JAODKC010000137.1:23142659-23154368 GCA_026777985.1 Mormyrops attenuatus | reverse complement strand
ATGAATTTCTACCAAAAACAGTGATGGATCAGGTTAGTGATGTCGGACTGCTATTATTTTGCACACAACTGTATGTCAAGCTTTCGCCAAGAAAGTAATCCTCCAAAACTGGAAATCTAAGAGCTTATGTCATATTACTCACTGGACCAACTTGATTGCAGAATACATCTCAATGGAGATGCTGTCCAGTGGAAGCATATGTCAGCCTTTGAGGATACCTGGAACCCGTTTATAACTTTTTTAAAAATTGCATTAGAATAAAGTTAACTAAAATATAGCCTTACAGGAAAAAAAATCCACGTATATCCCCAGAATTAACCCCTCCCTCCCTTCTTCCCCATATATATACACACACTTACTTACATTTACCTTCAGTATAAACCCCACACATACATCACATCACATTTGACCAACTTTAGCATCCCCCAAAAGTAACTACTCATCTGCTCTGTCCCAGTACTGTCCCTTGTAAGTCACTTCATATTGTCTCTTGTTTGTCTGTTTGTCTTTATGTTCTGTCCTCACTGCCGGACCTTGTCCCACCATCTTGCCTCCTGTATGCTTGTCATTTGTTTCATGCTGTATTTGTGTTTTTGTATGTTATACATGAGCCCCCCCCCTATCTATGTCTGATATAAATGTGAATGTAAATACATTTGAGAATATGTATAAAGCTACAATTAAATATAAAGTTGTCCTCCGAAGAGGGGGTGGTGGTGGGTTATTAAAAAAATAAATATATAAATAAAAGAAACCATGTGGATTCCATCCTGGTCACAGAACACTTAACCAGCTGTTCACCCTCACAAGGATAATGGACAGGTCATGGGAGTTTGCCTAACCAAACTACATGTGTTTTGTGGACTTGGAATAGGCAGCGATTGCGTCCCATGGGGGATTCTGTGGGGGGTAATTCAGGAGTACAGCGTTGTAGGTCAACATGTCCCCGTATTGCCAACAGTAAGTCAGACTCATCCCTGGTGGGTGTTGGACCCCACCTGTGCTACTCTTTGTCAGCAATTCTGTTCATAACTTTTATGGACAGAATTTCTAGGTGTAGCCAAGGAGTGGAGGGAGTCTGGTTCAGGGGCCTCAGGATTGTGTCTTTGCTTTTTGCAGATGATGTGGTCCTACTAGTGTTGTTGAGCGTGTGACCTGCAGCATGCACTGGGGTAGTTTATGTCTTAATGTGAAACAGTTGGCATGAGGATCAGCACCTCCAAGTTTGAGCCCATGGTTTTCTACTGGAAAAGGGCCCTCTCTTAGTGGGGGAGGAGTTATTGCCTCAACAGAGGAGTTTAAGTATCTTCGGGTCTTGTTGATAAATGAGGGAAGAAGGGTGTGGGAGATTGACAGGCAGATTGGTGCAGCGTTGGCAGTAAAGTATTTGCTATACCATTCTGTCATGGTAAAGAGAGCTGAACCAAAAGGCAAATCAATTGATATACCGGTTGATCTACATTCCATCTCCTCACCTATGGTCACAAGCTTTGGGTAGTGACTGAAAGAATGAGATCACAGATATAAATGGCAGAAATGAGTTTGCTTTGCAAGGTGTGTGGGCTCAGCCTTGTTCAGACATTTGGGAGGAGCACAAAATAGAGCCACTGCTCATCTGTATTGAAAAGAACCATTTGGAGTTTTTCAGGCATCTGTCTAGGATTCCTCCTGGACGTATCCCTGGGGAGGTGTTCAGGGCAGGTCCAACCAGAAGGAGACCCAGGGCAGACCCAGGACATGTTGGATAGGCAGTTTATGGATAGATGGATATCTAAAAATAATATGAACATTTAAAATCATTAAGATCCATTACCAGTAACCAACAATCCTTTAAAAAAAGTTTTTTTTAAGCAGTGGTTTTCAAACTTTTTTTTGGACAGGGCCCTAGTGCTGATATATTTGTCCTGCCCCCCCCCACACACAAGGCAATTAACAATTTGGTTCAATTCACGATATTGGGTTTACGATTTGATGCCCCATATTGTTGAAAACTAAAGGAAATTAAGAATATTTAATTACCTTAAATTTAATTAACTGAAATGCTCCTTTTGTTAAATAATAAAAAAACTTTTTATTATTTTCTTAACCAACAATAACTGTTTACAATCATTTTTAAAGCTTGGTGTAAAATATAGTATTTAATAATAATATAGTATAGTAATAAACCTATTAACTAAAATATTCCTTTAATTAAGTTAATTACAAATAGGCCCTTTCTTAATTATTTATGAACATGTGTGAAGGATGTAGTTAAGCTTAAAAAAAACACCAATTTGACCGCTATCTGTGCTTGCCATTCAGTAGTGTTCGCAGGTTGTATTAATGCATTGCTGGTAGGGGGACAGGCGAAGTTATTCCGCCATCTGCTGTCTAAGTAATGCAACTATAGCTTGGAAAAAATAATATTAGGTAGCCTAATAATAATGTGAGCTTCTTGTCGTTCATTTTAAGTTCCACAATTTGAACTGTCATTAATTTGTACCACAATTTATCATGGCATGATATATTGTTACTTTCCTAACTCACTCTGACTTCAGATAAACTGCAGCTCAATGGGAAGAATATTCACATGGCTTACTGTCATTTGCCTGGGTACATGCACAAACCATACAGAGGGCCATACATCTCCATTGACAATAAATGAAGTGAAACCGTATTCCACATATGCATTGTCATATTTTCTGTTTCTACTCATTTTAGGTGTTGCTTTGCTATCACGTTTTCTCTTAACACAACTAGCAGTTACAAATTTCACCAAGGTTCCTCCAAGCATGCAAGCATTAACTGAGCATCTTTAACCGCTGTAAACTTTAGTTACATTACTAGTAACAATGGTTCAATGTATTCAGTACTTGGTGCCTTGGTGTTTTGCACATTTTAATTATTTAACTTGTCATATAATGTCATATAATGTGAACAGGAATGTGTGTTCACATTATTCTTGATATTTCTAATGGTTGCCGTTTCAAAATACACTATATTGCCAAAAGTATTGGAATACCTGCCTTTACACACACATGAACTTGGCTCTCCCTTTGCAGCTATAACAGCTTCGGCTCTTCTGGGAAGTCTGTCCACAAAGTTTAGGAGAATTTTTGGGCATTCTTCCAAGAGAGCATTTGTGAGGTCAGGCACTGATGTTGGATGAGAAGGCTTGGCTCGCAGTCTCCACTCTAATTCATCTCAAAGGAGTTCTTATGTAAATGTTTTCAATAGAATTTGAGGAGAGGTAGACAAGGTGTGCATATGTTGTGTAGGCTAGCTCAATCATTATAAACAGCGAGATCAGCTGATGGGAAAAACCATAAAAAATAATTCTTAGTTGCTTCTTGTTAAAATACTCCATAAATCTATAACAAAATTACAAATATTAACTTTTGAAGCATTTTCTTATGTACAAATAGTTGTACATAAGGGGTGGGAGGTTGGAGGGCCAGTAGCTGGATGCCTAAGTTGACTGTTGGACTTGCGTACTTTTGGCCTTGTGAACCCGCTCTCTGAACAGAACTAGTTCGTGTCTTGGGGACTTACTGTATTATGATTGATTAATGCAGTAATCCAGTTAATTCTGACGGGTTCACAAACTTTCTCTTGCAACTGTAAATGAATGGGTTTTACCACAGGATGGAGCTATACTGTATAAAAGTCATTAACAAACTCATTTGTCAAAGTCAGTTTCTTCAAAATGTGCTTCAGGAGCATTTGTTAAAAAGAAAACAGCTATAAACAATCAACAACAGATAACTGTCTTTTGAGATATTCACAATAACATGGTTAATAAACATGATTTGTGTCCATGATAGGAAGAGAGGAGGAAGACTGCAGAGGAGAGGAGACCCAGACCACCCGATTCTCAGTACTCAGAGTCAGCTGAGCAACAGACGCTTTCAGCTCCTGATACAGAACAACCCGAGACAGTGTTCAGCCCATTTCGGGGAAGTGTAGAGGTACTCTCAAGAAATTGCTATTGATGACCACAGACAGTGTACAGCCCATTCCGGGGAAGCCTAGAGGTCCTCCCAAGCAATCGCTATTAATGATCACAGACAGTGTACAGCCCATTCCAGGGAAGCCTAGAGGTCCTCCCAAGCAATGGCTATTAATGACCACAGACAGTGTACAGCCCATTCCGGGGAAGCCTAGAGGTCCTCCCAAGCAATGGCTATTAATGACCACAGACAGTGTACAGCCCATTCCGGGGAAGCCTATAGGTCTTCCCAAACAATGGCTATTAATGACCACAGACAGTGTACAGCCCATTCCAAGAAAGCCTAGAGGTCCTCCAAAGCAGTGGCTATTAATGACCACAGATAGTGTACAGCCCATTCCGGGGAAGCCTAGAGGTCTTTCCAAGCAATCGCTATTAATGACCACAGACAGGAGGCAAGGTCCATTTGCTGATGGATACACTCTAATTAACAGCGGTGTGCAGTTATCAAATAGCATTCAAATGTTGCTCCACTTCTATAAAGGGGCCCAGTGAGCGCCATGAACACACCCTGCCAACCCCAGTCTGCCTGGTCTGGCACATGACATGAACAGGATGGATGAACTCAGGTGGTTTTCTCCACACCCTTATCCACTCATCAGCTGCTAACAGTATATGGGGAATCATCATACCAGGCCATGTTTTTGTTTGTGTAGATCCCTGTACCATCCCTGTTGTGCCAGTGTGCAGTCTTCTATGACTCTTTTCAAACCTTCATTACACTGGATAGCCAGTTAACTAATAGCACCAGTTGAACCACAAAATTCACATTTCAGCTGTTTTTAAACTTTAAAAATTCTTTTAATTCTTTTTCTTTGTCACCTCAGTCAACACTGATGCAACTGATTAATAATTATATGCTTCACCTAGGTATATAAGGTTGGGCTATTTCAAGGAAAGGCCAGACATCCCTAATATATTAAATGAACTTGGAATGCTTGTTGGTTCAGTATGAATCTGTAATCACACTAAAATTGAAAATTCTATGTATGTTATTTCCTAAGTGTCTTCCACTCTCCCTGCATCCAACATTTGACCTCCGGGCTCATGTGGAGTCCCTGGGTCATGGTGTGGCTGAGTGCCTGGGGGTCTACCTATCTCCACGGCGTTGTGTAGGCTTTCTCACTAAGTGTGGGGGCAGAGTTAAGACCTGGAAGAGGAGATGGTTCCTCTTTGATCTGGACCATCGGAGACTAGCCTACTACACAGGTTTTTAATTTATTTTATCAATTTTTGATGTCAGACATTACACTGTGGTGGTTGGTTCAGCAAAATTGCTAAACATGTAATATTAATCCTTCTTTTCTTCTGTCTGCTCAGATCATGATGAGAGGAAGCTAAAGGGTGTGATCTACTTCCAGGCCATAGAGGAGGTATATTATGACCATCTGCGCACAGCATCTTCTGTGAGTGTTCCCTGACAGATATAATATGACATATCAATGTATCTTTTTACAGTGGTTCCAATGGGCAGTGTCATACTGCAGGGGAGTAAAATAACCTATCCAAAAGGTTTTCTTTTTTCTTTTTCTGCTTTTTTCCAGTGATGTGACACTGCTCTATTATTATTTTGGAAAAAAAAAAAATATTTTGACAATTGATTAATCATGTGTTCATGTAATCAACTAATTGATTAGTTGTGCCAAAACAAAGGGTTTTAAAAAAAGTGAAACACTTTATTTAAAAAAACATCAAGATGTATTTATGCCACATTTGTAGTAAAAGCTTTACCCAATGTTGAGAAACTATTTAAAGTGACTAAGTGGCATAGAAACAAAGATCAAAGCTTGATTAAGCTTGAACATAATGTTGATCACTATCCTCCACTGATGAACCTGCTGTCTCCACCATATTTAGCTTACTAATGGTTATACTTAACACACTGTTTCCAATTCAAACCTCAGACAGCCCTCTCATTTGCTCTGCCCATCTAATCCATAATCGTTAACTGACACTTTTATCCAAAAAGGTTTTCAGTACAGCGAAGAGGTACAATTTGTATGTGCTTCATGGAATTTGGACCCCTGATCTGTGCATTGTTAGTACAATGCTCTATCTGTTGAGTTACAGGAGACCTGTTGACACAAAACTAAATTGTGCTTTAATTTAATGTGCTCACAAATACTCAGTTGAGCTCAAGACCATGCACTCAGAAAATACAAAATGAACCACATCCCATATTGGATCAAAATGGGACATGGCATTTTATTTTTCAGTACATGGCAATCACACAATATACATGATGGGTGCAAACACACATAAACACTCAGGTTCCCCAACAGACTTAAATGTATGCCTGCACTGATTAACAGTAAATACACAGGATTAGAGTATATGGGACTAATAAATATCCAGACATATTTACAATTAATATAAATGACATGAAGTACATTAAATACAGTTAACAAACTAATTTTTTGGGAACAGTTGTGCAAATTGGCATATAAGTGGAATGTGCAATTAATTAATTAAACACATCACAACTCGGAACATTTGGGTAAAAACATTTATTGACTTACACATTTCCAGTGGGTCCATCCAGTAATTCTATAAATTATAGAATCTGGGGAGTGTGGGAGGAGTACGGATTAGTTGGGTAGAGTGGAAGATGGGACTCTGGGGAATACAGTGTCTTCCCTGACAGCCCCTTTTCTACTTGGATTTAATGGTTTTCCTGGAATTTGAAACGAAGTTTTTTTTTACTTTTATGTTATGTTTTTGTGGCAGTATTGACAGTTAATGTCTCTCGAGAATATTATGATTCCATTCACATTGACTCGGGTCCCGTACTGTTGTCTTTTGCTCAGTCTCCCCGACCCAGCCTGACTTTCTGTGTGAAAACCTATGAGCGCTTATTCTTCCTGGTGGCTCCGAACCCGGAGGCTATGAGGATCTGGATGGATGTCATTGTCACAGCCACAGACGAGTACTGCCGGTACACAAGCTGTGGTACTCTCTGAGCAGCATGCAGGATCATCCCTTTTTATGGAATGTCGATCTCTGAGAGGGAAACACTTTGACTGTCTTGTTGGAGCTTTGGCAAAATTGAGTGTGTATGGATAAGGGATGTAATGAATATAAGAATTGAATGAGAAGATACAAATGATTTATTCATTGAATTGAGCTAGTTAAGACAAACTTCTGAGCCTAAATCCTTCATTGTTGGTGACAGTGCTTCTTTACATATAACACACAGCAGCTTGGACAAATTTGCATATACAGTCAGACCTCAGACATTCGTGAGGTTAGGTTCCAGAACCCATCGCGAATGAGGAGGATTCACGGACGTTTGGTAGAGTCACTAAAAATGGTAATATGTGCTTATTTCTATAGTTTAAACCCTAAATATGACCCAGTCGTGCTCCCAAAAGACTTCTCATTTAAAAGTTAGCTTAATACATTACCTTTAAAAAAAACAAATGTTTGATGTAAAAATAGAGTACAGTATTGCCTAACGGATATTTGTCACACTAGCACATTTACAGTACAGTATACTAATATTGCCCCTACTAATTCATAGAACATGGCATTGGCTGCCATTTTCTTTTGCATTCACAGTAAGGTAAAATGAGTAAACGAACCCTTTCAGTCTTTATAGCAAGTGCATCTCGAGAGGGAAACCCGGAACCCATTTGCTATGCACGTGAACATTAGCACCTTTCAAGAAATGTATAATTTTATGTGTTGAATTTACGTTAACATGTACTTACTATTACAAATTAGTAAATTAACTATTTTCTAATATTTATGTAACCATTAGCGTTACAAAGGGAATAAACTTTGCAAACGGGATTCACATCCTGTAAAGGTACAGTGCAGTATGTACATAATAAGGAACATTTCCGTAAGAAAGCCACGTTTTTTAAGGGAATTTTTTAACTGATTTATATTGTATGTAACTTTCCCCAAAAACACAGTAGAATCTTCATTAACTACATTTTTCTTACCAATTTTACACTTAAAAGCATGAAAACATAAATTACTACATAAATTACTACAAACACTTCTGTAGGGTTTTTCGAGGATTTCGCAGATGTGCAAAAAGATCGTGGATGCAAATAAATTCCGTTCCAATTAATGTTCGCGGATCTGTGAATTCGTGAATCATGAAGCGCGAATGCACGAGGGCTGACTGTACATCTTTTGTAATTCACATGTCTTATTGTCATGTGAAGCACGGTATTTTTTAAATATCAATACCTGTTACATACTGATGAGGTTCCAGAGGTGTGCGGTGACAGTGCTAACCCCTGCACCACTGTGTCACGTCTGTGAGTTTTAATTATTTTATGAAAACTTTACCTGTCATGGTCTGGGATATATTAGGGAGTAAGCTAACATTCAGTACTCATAGATGACATGCAGAAGAAATGGGCTTGGATAAAGATCTTTGAATGGCCAAATCATTATGGTCAGATGACTAGGTCAATCCATCTCCAAAATGGTCAGGCTTGTAGGATGCTCACGGTCAGCTATGGTGTATACCTACTGAAAGTGGCCTGAGGAGTGAATAACTATGAACCACCAGCAGAGTGCTTGTCAATGCGAGCTGTGAAGAAACGCTATCCCATCTGGTACAAACTAACAGAAGGGTGACTGTGGTACAAATGGCAAATGATTTTGATGACAGTCACAGGATGAGCCGGAGGCCAGACATAGTATCCATGCCAACCCCTGTCTTCTGGTGAAAGTACCTACAATGGACAGGCTAGCATCAGAACTGGAACCATGGACCTTTGGAAGCAAGTCTCCTGGTTTGAAAAACGAATCCCGTTTTCTGTTACATCATGTGGACATGTCAAGCAACTGTGGGATTGGACCAATAAGTCCGATCCACAGCCACGCAGTCCGATAAACAGCAGAGCCCTGGGTGTCGTGATACATTACAACAATATGACATGTCTTGGCTGCCCAACACCTTGTCAGCGATTCATAGTTTTTCCTTCCTCAGATCACTTTCAGTATGTATTCACCACAGCTGACCATGAGCATTCCACAAGCCTTGCCATTTCTTAGACCTTGAAACGTGCCATTTTTACGCGATAGTCAATATTTCTTAGTTCATGTGGGGTGGTCATAATGTTTTGGCTTATTGGGGTATATTTTTTTATTGCTGTTTACATTTCAGTTAAAATCTATTGTGTCTGTGTGTTTAATATCCTTCAAAATGTTTCCTGTTAATGATATATTTTTGTTCTTCATGTAAATTTGTTTTAAAAAGCTGCCGCAGTTACTTGCGCCTTCTGGTAATAGTTTTGTACATTACTACATAGCTAAGCATGTTGTAATTATCATTGGTGAATACAGTATGAATGCACCGTGTGACCATTGTAAGTGTCTAGGTTATTATGTATAATTTTTCTTTATCTATCTGAACTTGCTTT
This sequence comes from Mormyrops attenuatus, assembly GCA_026777985.1. Classification (NCBI taxonomy): domain Eukaryota; kingdom Metazoa; phylum Chordata; class Actinopteri; order Osteoglossiformes; family Mormyridae; genus Mormyrops; species Mormyrops attenuatus. The sequence continues at coordinate 23,144,996 of JAODKC010000137.1, read as the reverse complement.
GTGCTTCTGCAAAGAAGAAACATTGAAAGAGTAAAAGAATGTATTTTGGATTGAACTCCTCTGATAATTTTTAAGCCTATGATTGCAATGTTATGCTTAGAATCAAATATTCTGCTGTCCATGCCAAGTAAAAATTCAAAAGGGCTTTGGTTGGCCTTCTTTTGTCAATGAAGTCTGTGAATTCTACAAGGAGTAGATGGCATTCATTGGTGACACCAATCCATAGAGTCTGAGACCACATCATAATGAGAATAGTATAATCTTCAAAATAGAATAGATGATGGTTGCAAAACAAAACTGCTAGTATACTGGAGACAACAAAAGAGTTTTAAGTGGTGTACATTTCTTTTTTTTTCTTGTGTTTCTTGAATATCCCGTTGTTGAAAATGAGTGATGATTTTGATTTCCTGGATGATTTTGATTATTGCGAACAAAATGTCATTGAAGATACCTATATGCATGCTTTTACATTTGTTTTATGTTATAGTAAAGGTCCAACTTCTCATTTTAAGAGAGAGATGCAGTATGATGCCTTTGCCCTAAAATCACAATCCCTGTGGGGAAATTCTTTTTTCACCTACCCCATCTTGCTGTCCATGACACACAGATGCGTATATAGATGAAAGCAAGCTTGGCAGCAAAGGGCAGCCACCTGCAGTGGTGCCCATGGAGCTGGGGTTTAAAGGCCTTGCTCAAGGGCCCACAGACATGACTACTTTGCAGAAGCTGGGCTTTCTTGTGAAGTACAGAGGAAGAGAACACAGAATCTGCGATATTGAGAAGCTCTATCAACATCTGTCATTTCTATCAGATGGATCGGTAGTCGTTGCTGGTGAACTAGCCCATGTCTGCTCACATCGTCCAAGCAGAGTAATGAAGGTCCTTGTTGCAGGGTTGTCAAGTCTCATGCATCTGGCATGACACTCTCGCTTTCAGACTTTCATGCTCACACAATAAATCTTACGACAAATCTTTATTATTCATTTATAAACCTAAGATTATCTGCATCAAATGTTGGGGTTGTTTGCAAATCCTACAGGTACTAAATCTGTTACATACATGTAAATGCATGTGCAAACTTGTCTCAAGTTGAAAATCTCACGCCAGCCAGTTGACCAAAATGTGAAAAAGCAACTCTGGGGACGTCTCAGAAGGGTACTGCTCTTGGAAAAGAGCTAGGATGTCATCATACTTGGACAAGACTCCCATTCCATGCTTTCCTGAGTTTTGCTAACTTTATATTTGAGTGTGTTACTAAGCAATAAGGGTGGCATTGTAGTGTAGTGGTTAGCACTGTTGCATCACACCTCTGGGACCTGTAGGTGTGCATGTGTGTGAGTGTGCCCTGTAATGGGTTGGCAACCCATCCTGGGTTTTTGCCAGCCTGGTACCCATGGAGAGCATGAAGTGTCGAAATGTCTATGAAGTACTAGTGGTCAGTGTTCAGCAGTCTGATGGCCTGAAGGAAAAAGCTGTCCCTCAACCTGCTGGTTCGGGACTGGATACCGCAATACCTCCTACCTGACGGAAGTAGTTTAAATACTTTGTGACCGGGGATGACTGGAGTCTTTGATGATCCTCCCTGCTTTTCTCAGACTCTGGTTCCTGTAGATGTCCTGGAGGGAGGGAAATTCACCTCCAATTATCCTTTCAGAACACTGCACCACTCTCTGTAGAGACAAACAGTGTGTGCATGGGATTTTTTTTAATAACAGAGGAAAAACACAGTTTTAAAAACACCTACAACCCCCAGATAACAATTCTCCTGTCTCTCCTGGGGCCTCATTTTATTAAAAAGAATGAAGTGGCCTGTTGGCTCTCACAATCACCCTTTCATTTTCGGGAATGAGGACATTGTAGAGCCCATCCAAGAACCGAAAAAGCCGGTCTATGTTGCAGTGCCCAATGGCTGCAGCATGGTGAATTACCCCATGTTCAGCAATAGCAGCACACATATTGATGTTGCCGCCACATTGGCCTGGCACATCCACTGTGGCCCTCTGACCTATGATGTTCCTGCCACGTCTCCTTACTGTATTCAGGTCAATTCCTGCCTCACCCACATACACAAAATTGTGTGGTGTCTCATTGGTCTCCAACTGAAGTATTCTCTGTATAATCCAAAAAGAATGTTCACATTAGAAACATCTGAAATAGTGTAGCTTAGAAAATAGAGCAAACATCTCTACATCCTTACCTGTACATACAGATGTAGCCCCTTTCTTCCCCCTGTTTCCATGATGGGGCCTTGGCTGGTCCCTGATGGGTCCTGGGTGGGACCTGGGTGGGACCTTGACTTTAATGAGATCCCCCTCGATGATGTAATGAACAAGGGGG
>JAODKC010000137.1:23122805-23134416 GCA_026777985.1 Mormyrops attenuatus | reverse complement strand
CAAATTTTATATTCAAACCCCCCCCCCCCCCCCCATCAACAAAAAACATGGCTTAGTACAACACAAGTGGGATACCACTGCAATCAATGTAGCGTCTGACCTTAGGGTAATTATACAGAACCGCTTTTCCCATTAAAAGATAATGCTGGCACTTCAATGACTCGGTCAGAGTGGCTCACCGCACACCCATTTCTTCATTAACTGCCCCCAGTACAACTCATAACACTTGGCTGCTGTGTTTCCAGCAAACCTGAATCCCCCTGGGCAACTGCATTACATGCTCTATCTGCCACACAAGAGTCCAAAGCACACGTGGACAAGTGAAGACGTATGAACAGGACCTAACCTGTGTTGGGATCACCGCCCCGCCGGGTCCGTTGATGAGAAGAGACTCACAGCCAAGATTAACCCCACACCTGTTATAACAAATAGTGAGAGCAAAATAAAGACAATATACTAAATGTGTCATACGGGACCAGATAATTGGAATTGGTAGTCTTTAAATTATGCATTCTTGGGGCCCAAGCAACACACGGAGAAGGCAAACTGCATGCCTGTGCGCACACACACACAAACCAGAGTCAAACTTATAACGTACTACTACCACTAATAAGCTTCAGTGCTGCTTCTGTAGCCGTGTCCACCAATCCTTTCATTTTCATACCCAGTTGTCGTATGCGAGGTCCGGAGTCTCGTAAGCTAGGGGCGTAAGACACAGAATACACAGAACGGGGCGCCAACCCCATTCACACGACGTCTTTTTCCCCGCCTTATACTCTGTTTGCACTCTACCTCGCACCTTATAATGTACAGTGTTACCCATGTTACAGTGTAATTTATTGTTTGTTTTTTGTATTGTGTTGCATTGTGTCATTTATTATGTACTAGGGAGCCTCAAGCTGCCGGAAGCAAATTCCTTGTGTGCCCCCAGCACACTTGGCGAATAAAGCTGATTCTGATTCTGATTAGCGTAAAAATGATTTTCCGTCCTACATTTCCCAGAAGGCAATACGCAGAAGGCACATGCGCAGTCGTTTCCTAAGTCGTTGTTAGTACTATGACAACTGTGAGATTCTGTGAAGCAGTTGAACCGTGGAGCTGCTGAAATTGTACTAAAGCTCAAATATACCAGTTTCCTTTAAGGTACAGTATAAGAGTTTCATTATAAATACTGTAATTAATTTAGGGGGCTGTACGAAAATGTATTCCTGACAACAATTAATTTCTTTCTGTCTAGCTAGTTGAATCGTCCTCCTATATTGTTAGCAAGCTTGCTATCATGCTGTCTACCTAATTTCTAATTTTAACTAGAGACATATTACCTTGTGTTCTTCTATATGGTGAATATGTAAGAGGAATGATATAAATGTGCAAATGGGACAGTACGAAAGAGTTTTCCTTAGCCAGCTGGTCATGGTTTGTAAGTTATCTGCTATCCATATGATCATCGCATTTTTTAACACTGATAAATTAGCATCTGATCCATTTCTTTGATTCTGTTTTCCCATAAAACTAATTGTTTAAATATCCCCTCTAGCTAATTTGGCTAATCTTCTTACAATTCTGCGTCAGTGTAGCGAGAGGGATTAGCTAGCAGGCTTTCTTATTTCTGGATCGATTATAGCTTGTGTTTTCAGTAGCTGAAAAAGTAAGCTCTTGAAATCTAAAAAATCTATAATTATTTTAATATGCATGCATGTAATTTATGTCCACTATTTTAAATCTGGAAAGGTAAATTTGCTCGACTTAATGTACATTAAGACAATATTTTTTTGCATTGTCTCTAAATACTTCTGGTAGCAGACACGTGTTTAGTCTATCCAGCTCATTGACTAGTCCGATAAACCTGAACGGGGCCCTTCTTTGATGTATAATATAATGTATTAACTGTCCATTCCACCTCCTTTCCAATTAGGGAAGCATATTGATTTGACCTGAGCAGTTTCCTTCACATTGTGCCATGTGCTCCAACCTCAGATTATCAGTATAGTAATGTGTAGTAACAATATATTAAATGAAAGTTTCGAGGATACCTAAAAAGCTTTGGATTCTTGAAAACGGAGTTAAGGCCACGGTATTATACACAAGTAATTTAGTATCAAGAAGCCTAAAATGTCTGATTCCTGACCCATAGTGTATTACCCCAATCAATATTTGTTGATGGCATGACATTTATGATTGCTTAATCTATGCCAAAAATCATTTATAATGTCTAATTGGCATTAAATTGCAAGCATGTTAAATTTTTTTTCCCCAGTTTTCAGTCTGTTACAAATATATATATTGAACTTTTATTACAACAAACTCTTTGCATTCAGAGTAATTCAGGATGTTTTAATTTTAAATGTCATAAAAACATGCTTTTACATGCTATGGATGATTTTATGATATACAACTCTTGAAAAAATTAAGAGATCACAGCAACATTTTTAGTTTCACTCATTTCTCAGTTCATGTGAATGCTTCCATGTGAAATATACATTTTTTGCAAACTCCAGTCTGGCTCTTCCCTGCTTCTCATTGATGAAGGGCTTCTTCCTTGCTTTATGGGACTTTAAGGGCTTCTAAAAGTCCTAGCAGTCCTAACTGTACTAGTAGTGCACTTCACACCTGCACTTAATGTTTCCCATTCTTTTTTAAGGTCATTTGAGGTCATCCTCTGATTCATAAGGCACTTTCAGATAAGTTAACGGTCATCTCTAGCATTAGAAAGTCACTTCTGCCCTCTACCTTGCTGGTTTCCGGTTATTTCCAGTGTCTCCTGTTTCACTTTGTTCTTGTGTTCTGCTGTCTTAGAAACTTTGAGCCTGGAAGCAACAGTGAAACATTTTTTCCTTTGTTCCTAAAAGGTGGGATGTCTCTCTTTAAAGCTCGGGAGTGGTGGTTCACTGTCCTGGGAGAAAGGGAGGAATTTGACCAGGGATGCCTGTGTATCGGTGATGTAGATAACAGTGGCTCTGGACATGGTAAGTGCCATCTGTATGAGTAGAAATGGAGCCAGTGTCATACTAAAGAAGTTGCTGACTCAACATGGCAAGCTTGCTTAATAGGTTTAATGGCTTGTGGGCAGCTCATACTATTAGCCCTTTTACACCAGGGCTGGTGCCCATGCCGAGTCTAAATTCCGGCCCGGACGTTGTAATCACACGAAAAATAACAGCGCTGCCGAGCTGATATATCTGAGCCGGAGTTCTTTTTCTGGCCCCAAAAGACTGCTGGGCCAGAGTTGGGAGCGTGTAATGTCAGGAGGTGGGTTAGAGTGATCAGAGCAGAAGACTAACGTTTACAAAGCAATGCAGAATAAATTGGAGAAGGTAGGGGTTATCTGAATAACACAGCAAGTCATTTAAAAAAAAAGTGAAAATGAATACAGGGAATCGAAAACGGAGCTAAATAAAAATGTTTCTGGCCGCCCTAAAAACAAATGGACTCCGTGTTTGGAAACAGCCCTACTAACCAGGCGACTGGAGCATTGAACTCTGCGACTGCTTTGGAGGAATCGGGTAAGTTGTTATTGTTGTGTTTACTTGTAATGTGACTATGAACTTTAATTATGTTTGGTGTATGTCGGATGTCTTCCAAGGATCCATCAAACAAAATAGCATATCGTTAAACACTTGGTTGTGTTTTTTGTATTGGACATGTGTTGTGACTATGGCTGCTTCATTTTTAAACATTTTTGTACAGCCAGCCTGTTTTTTTTGTAATGACAACTTGCATAACTAATAAGTTACCATTAGAATTTGATTTCGGTGTACCAGTCAGTGATACATAATGTACAGCTATCTGCTTTGTTACAGCAATGAAAGTAACAGTCACACACTATCTTGCTTGAAATGTCAGTGATTTAAGTGAAATTTACCTATTGTGTCTTTTGTGGTTGTTTTACCACAGGTGAAGAGATTGCAAATGGACAGGAGCATCACTTTTTATAATTATTTATTCCACATGAAAGATTTACATATTTCTTGATTATCTGTATATTTGTAAAATAAAAGTTTACCAGAATGTTTCGTTCTTTTCTTGTCTTCACTCTCCCTATCAAAGTAGTCCATTAATGCATATTGCATAGTAGTTTCTTCAGCGTCCCCTAGTTATTTTATGTGCATTTGAAATCACTATGCATTTTAACCTTTATATGTTAATTTGTACTTTGTACTTTGCAAACTAAAGGTTAAGATAATTTCTTGTCATAGCAGGGCAAATGCATATAAAATAGTATAATACAAAAGTATGAATTTCCGCTGTTACCGCAATTGATTGCAGCATGTAGTGCTTTTAAAGGTGAATGCGGGACACTCAGAAATTTTGAATGAACTGTCGACGCGAGACGATTTTTGATGGGCCAGTGTGAACTCCAGCCCAGGTCTGGCCGAGCATCGGCAACAGCACTGGCTCTGGCTCTGGTGATGTCTTGGTGTGAAAGGGCTATATGTGTCAGGCTTACGGGTTAAAGTGATTTACTTTAATGCACTGTCCCAATGGCAATTATTAGCACCCTTAGTAAAGATGGGTAAAAAGGGTTATAAGAAATTAATCTTTTAATGAATTAGCTTTCGAATTAGAATTTAGTGATTGATTGTCATTGTTGACACACCACAGCACAAAGTGCACAACAACGAAATGTATTCTCTGCATTTAACCCATATGTGACATTGTGACCTAGCAGGGGGCAGCTAATTCAGCGCCTGGGGAGCAGTGCTTGGGGGCAGTACCTTGCTCAGTGTACCTCAGTGGTGCCTTGCTGGTCAGGGATTCAAACCTGCAATATTTCAGTTAAGAGTGTGCGTCCCTAACCATTTAGCCACCACTGCTAGGGTCACCACCACTTATCACACTCTGAAAAAAATGGAATAATCCAACTATAATTTATTCTGAGAAAGAATTATTTTTAACAAAACCACATATTCCATGATTACGGGCACCCCTCCATCTAATGCTTTGTAGAATCTCTCTTCACCAGGGGTGTCAACCTGCAGTCCTGGAGGGCCGGAGCCCTGTCTAGCTTAGTTCTTTCCCTGTTCCACCACAAATGATTCAGCTCAAGAGTTGTGTGATAATTAGCACAAGGAGTTGAATCGGGTGTGTTAAATGAGGGGAAACCCAAAACTATGCTGGACTCCAGCCCTCCAGGACTGGAGTTTGACACCCATGCTCTTCACCAATTAAACAGCACTGTGTTATCTCCTGCATCATCTTATAATGTTGGAGAATACAGGGCAGGGAATCTAATCACTGAATCTCTCCAGATCATGCACAGCTCTACTCCTCTCCTATTCAGCTCACCGTATAGGTTTTAAATGAGGTTTAGGTCAGTGGACTGAGATGGCAGTGGCAGAATTGATTTAATTTAACAATTTTTGTTTTGATTTGGGCATATGTTTTGTATCATCCTGCTGGAAGTTTTAGTTTCTTGGTAGAGTCAGGCAGATTTTGATTCAAAATTTCCTAGTAGTTCATGGAGTGCATGATGTCATGTACCCTACCAAGGTTCCCAGGGCCTTTAGAGAAAAACAGCCCCACAACATTACAGAACTACTATCATACTTAACAGTGCGAAACAGGTTATTTTCAGTAGTTTTTTTTTTACACCATACCTGCCTTGAGTTGTTTGTTCCCAGAAAGCTGAATTTACATTTCATCTGTCCATAAAACACAGTTCCAATCAAAGTTCCAGTGGCACTCAACAGACTCCTGGGGTTTCATTTATCAAAGTTGTGTATGCACAAATAGATGGCCAAAATGTTCGTACACAACTTTTCACACAAAATCCTGGATTTATGAAACAGAACTTGTCAGGTCAGGTCTGGTTGGGGCAGTGTGTTGCCGCACCCACCACATGGTAAAACTCCTTGGAATCCTGGCTGGCGACCCCCCAGGCAGACACGGTCCAGTCCTACACTCCAGAAATGGCCATCCATCTGCCGCAGCCCGGTATTACGTGGGCATCCCCTCGGCCTGGTCCAGCTGCTTGGGTCCTCAGCAGTGAGGATCCTACCAGCTGGATTGCCCTCAGGGAAACACGGCACATGGCCCTCAGAATGCACAGGTAATGTGTCTCATTCGGGACTCCTCTAGCAACTGCTCATTCGACACAAAGTCAAACCAGTGGTACCCAAGGATTCTCCGAAGAGACACGGTACCGATGGAGTCCAGTCTTTGTCTCAGCTCCCTGGATAGCGTCCGTGTTTCACAGCCATACAGCAACACAGGGAGCACCAGGGGTCTCATTCATAAAACTTTGCATACTAAAAGTGTACGTGCACTCAAAAGATGAAAATGACATACACAAAGAAAAAGTCAGATTTATAAAAACATGCGCACGCACACCTGCAAGCAATATATGCTTTATAAATCGCACTCTACCTGGGATTGTACGTACTTGGATTTGCCGCATATTCCGCCCTCTACATGCGCCTGTTCAACCATACATGGTCAATGCAAATCAAAGCATATTTAAGCCTCTGATATAAATCTGAAATACTCATGGCATCATGGTAACCGAGGGGAAAAGTAAAAACAGAAATTTATCTGAAACCGAGATAGATGTGTATGGAAGCCCGTTTCCGACACCGTGGAAAGAAAATATATAATTTAAGTCAAAATTTTGAGATGAATTTTTTTCCCCCACAGTGGCGGAAATGGGCTTCCATATAATTTGGCACACTTTTGGGGGGTGGTATAACAACCGGCCACTTGATACGTCTAAACATCGCCATCTACATTTCAGGCCGATCCCACGCTCCACAATGGTGCACGCACGAGCGTGAGCATTGTTATAGCGATTTTCCTGTGTGCTCTTGGGGTTTGAAAGGGGGGTGAGGAGCCAGCGCTTGAGAGGGTAGCTGCTGTCACCTGCATTTCATAACAGAACGATTCAATACGTGAACAATGAATAGTTATTAATTACACAATGTCTTTTATCACCTTACCAAGAAGCCAGCCATCGCGTGCAGCACCAGCCTTCAGTTTGCTCCGTACACTGCTGTGTTCCAGGATAAACGAGCCAGGCCATTGTGCAGCCACGTTTGTCAGGACCGTATCAGCGTCACAGATAACTTGCACATTTATAGAATGCACATGTTTTCTATTCACGTAAATAAATTCGTTTTCATATGGAGCCCTTATTGCAACGTGAGTGCAGTCAATTGCCCCGATTACATTTGCGAAACCGGACATGCTGCAAATTGCCTTTTGATGTTGGCCTGTTCTCCCACAGTGTAAGGGAACTTCACGTATCTACTAGTCATTTTCATAATCCCATACAAAACAGGTATTACTGAGCTTAGTGATGGTTGTGATATCCCAGACCTAGAATACAATTAAACACAATTAGATTATTATTGTATTTCCTAAACAAGCTTTAGAACAAATTCACAATTTTATTGTTAATTATAACATATACCTGTCGGCTAATTCCCGCTGGTAACAGCCAGTTGCAAGGAACCCCAGGGTCGTCGATACCTGTATTTGTACTGGGATTGTGCGGTACTGTTGGGTTGGTCTCTCTAACATTGGACCCAGTTCAGCACATAGCTCCAAAAGCACATATCTAGATAAAATCGGCTTATGAGCCAGTCATCATCATGGGCCAAAAATATCTTCATGGTCCCTGAACACCCATTCCCTTCTAATTCTGCCATTGGCATAATCTTCTAACAATGCCAGTGCATCCATTATGTTATGTTGCGCATGAATGTGATCGCGGAATTTATGTGTTTTCAGCAATGAGACTATGAGACGGATTGTTTCACTCTGTGTCCAAATGATTGTGATAATCACGACCACCACTTATCCATTTACATTTCAACAGCTGCGGCGCATAGATTAAAAGTGTAGATTAAGTTAAGATTTGAGTCGGATTATATATTTTATTTATGTATTTATTTACTATTATAAATATGTGACCGAATAAGTGAAATTAAACGTACGGTGTATGACTCACTAGCACAAGGAATTATTACTTATGTACTGATGCCATTCTCATTTTTGCTCACCCTCTTCACCCGCGGTCTTATTTTTTTCTCCAAAATGTTTGCATGCATGGGTCAGAGTTAGCGTACATATGTGCACATTCTGCCATCAAGTTTGTTTCTAAAGATCACAACGTTTGCATAGAAAGAGGCGTACGCATCTTTTAGGTCCTGTTTTGTGTGTACGCAATGGTTATAAATGAGACCCCAGGACTCTAAAGACTTGGACCTTCATCCTCTTGCAAAGATATCAGGAGCGCCACGCACCCCATTTCCAGTGACCTCATGACCCCCTGTGCCCTTCCAATCCGTCTGCTGACTTCAGGAAGAGTCATCAGAGACATGAATGTCGCTGCCAAGGTAGGTAAATCTCTTGACAAGGTCGACATTCTCCCCGCCTACAGACACACTACTGATGGTTGTGCCTAAGAAGTTATTAAATGCCTGGATGTTAGAAGATGGTCGTCTTGCCGGAGAGACAAGACATTCCACGTGCCTACCCGGATGGGCCGCCTCAAACTGGGACCCAAGTGCCTCCATGCAGCAGGTGATGCCTCAGCAGTACACAAAGTCTGATTCCCATCAGGCCTAACCCTATTAGCTCTCCGACGATTTCGACTCGTCCGAGGATGAGGCTCCCGATGGCTTTCTCTCATCCCCTTCATAGATATCGGGAGCATCACACACCCATTCCCAGCGACCTCATGACCCCCCATGCTCTCCTTCTCTTCTGCTAACATGAATATCACTGCCAAGGTAAGTAAATCTCTTGACGAGGTCGACATTCTCCCCGCAGACAGACAAACTAGTGATGGCTGTGCCTAGGAAGTCATTAAAGATCTGGATCTTGGTCTTTATCCAGGACACTCACAATCCCAGACATTCAGACTCACTCTCGAGAGCCTCGATCAGAGCCTCAATTGACTCTGGGAAGATCACAGCATCGTAGGCAAAGTCAAGATCAGTAAATCTTTCTACACCAACATATGCCTCACAACTGCTGGACCCCACGACCCTACCCAACACCCAGTCCATACAAGCATTGAACAGAGTAGGAGCAAGAACACACCCCTGGTGAACCCTGGAAACTAGGAAGGACGTGGAGATTCTCCCTCCACTCTGTACAGCACCTACAGTACCAGTATACAGGCCGGCCATGACGTCCAGCAACTTCGGGGGGATCCCGTAAAGTCTCAGGATGTCCCACAGGGCAACTTGACCAACAGAATCAAACACTTTACGAAAATTGATAAAAGATGCAAAGAACTTCTGCCAAAATTCATGCTTGTGCTTGATGAGAACCCTCAGCGCCAGGATGGCGTCGATGCCGTAAAACCTAACTGCCCCGGTTGCTGACAGACGAACAAGTGATATCACAGATCCTATTAAGGATGACCCTAGCAAGGACCTAACCCGGCATTGAGGACAGTGTTATCCCCCTGTAGTTGCCACAATCCAGGCGATCACCCATCTCTATCCAGATAGAAACTACAAGTCCTGTTTTCCAGTCAGTTGGGATGATGCCTGACTACCAAATGGAAGCAAAGATTGCCTGCAATGCCAGGAGGACAGCCTTACCACCAACATGGAGAAGTTCACCCTGCATACCACAGATCCCTGCGGCCTTCCCTACCCCCAAGAGATTCACCACCTGTGCATTCTGAGTGTGATTGGGTGGTTCACAGCTGATTGGAGGATCAGCCTCACGAACTATGGACCCAGAATTGTCCAAGTCCTAGCTGGGGGGTCAGCTTTAACCAACCAACTTTAACCAAAGTAGCCAGCCCAGCAGGTCACAACTGCAGTGTCATCTGTAAGGACTATTCCATCACTGGCCCTGACTTCAATTCTCCGAGGATCAGATTCAGATGTGATTAATGGTTCGATTCCTCTGTAAGCAGGACGTGTGTCACTAGAGCACAGATGGTGTGTCACCTGCTCACAGGTTCATCTAACAAACGCCTCCTTGTCTGTCCTCAGAGCCCTCACAGCCATCCTCCTCAGTTCCTGGTACAGACTGGAGTTGCTACCAAGTTGTGCACTGTGACTCCTCTCGATAACATCCAGGGTGCCCTGTGAGATGAAACACCTCCTTCTGGGAACATTTACAACACCAACACAACCCTTGGAAACCTTCAGGGCCTTATCATGGAAGGTCTCCCACATCACATTAGAGTCAGCAATCGCACCCAAGTCTGCAAGTTCCTCACACAAACTGAGTGCAAACTCATCAGAAACAGCTTGACCTTGGAGTCTGACTAAGTCCAGCCTCATTCTCCTAGTAGGTGGTAGCCTACTGCATCTAAACTGAATTTTCAGAGTAGCAGCAACAAGTCTGTGGTCAGAATAAACAAACTGGGCACTTCTGTAGACCCTGCAGTTCTGCAGTAGCCTCCTGCATCTGACCATGAGGATGTGATTGATCTCCTTTGTCACACCACCAGTATTGGAGTACCAAGTCCAACGATGTAGCTCAGGGCGTTGGAACCAGGATCCAGCGACTCGCAGCCCCTGACCTTTCGCAAAGTCGAGCAACATGGCGCCACTCTCATCCCGGTCTACAGACCCACCAGCGGGCCAACACAATCGTTGTAGCCAGCCCTGTCAGTACCAGTGGTTACATTGAAGTCACCCATTACCAAAGGAGTGTCACCTCGTAGGCACCCATCAACCACCGAGCGAAGTTGAATGTCTGAAGTAAAATGTCTCTCTTAATGAGACACCACTCACTTCGGTCGGAGCATACGCTGTGACAACAGACAAATTACCCAAGGAGTAGCCTAAGTCTCGTAATACACTTGTTGAAAGCCGATTCGCTACAGCAACAGCTACTCCCTGAGTTTGGCAGCCATCACACCCATCAGACCAAAAGTAGGTATACCGACCTACAGAGATCTAGCCACTCCCCAGTCTGCGTACCTCAGAGAGTGCTGCCAACGAAATACGGAGTTTACAAAGCTCCCCCTACAGCAGAGAAAGAGACAAAACATTCCATGTGCCTATCCAGATGGGCTTCCTCAAACTGCAACCCAAGTGCTGCCATGCAGCAGGTGACACCTTAGCACTACAACAGCCCCGATCCCCAACAGGCCTGACCTTATTAGCTCTCTGACAGTTTCAACTCTTCCAGGGATGAGGCTCCCAAAGGCCCCCATCCGCTTCATGATGCATGCAGCCTTCCTGACATTAAAAGTTTATTCCAATATTTTAACTCCAAAAAGAGCTCTAAAAGCTGAAATCACTAATTTGGAGGATAGTAAGGGCCTTATAATTGAAAATGAAATTGATATAGTAAAGGAGTTTAATGATTATTTTACACGGTTGTTCACAGTAGAGAACACGAGTAACTTACCACTATTTAGTACGAATACAGCGTTGTCTATGGCAAATATATGTATAACTCAGGCTGATGTGGTACAAAGCCTAGCTAAGTTCAAAATAAATAAATCACAGGGCCCTGATTGCATCTTACCTATAGTTTTAAAAGGGATGAGGGATGTTATTAGCCAACCTTGAACTTTACTATTCCAGAAATCCTTATCTGCTGGTGTGGTACCTTCTGATTGGAAGCATGCTAATATTACGCCCATATTCAAAAAAGGGGATAGAAGTAATCCAGCAAACTATAGGCCAATCAG
>JAODKC010000137.1:23087030-23111560 GCA_026777985.1 Mormyrops attenuatus | reverse complement strand
TTTAATGACTTCTTAGGCACAGCCATCAGTAGTGTGTCTGTCTGTGGGGAGAATGTCGACCTTGTCGAGAGATTTACTTACCTCGGCAGTGACATTCATGTCTCTGGTGACTCTTCCCATGAAGTCAGCAGACGGATTGGGAGAGCATGGGGGCCATGAGGTCGCTGGAAAGGGGTATGTGGCGCTCCTGATATCTTTGCAAGAGGACTAAGGTCCAAGTCTTTAGAGTCTGGACGCTATCCAGTGAGCTGAGATGAAGACTGGACTCCTTCGGTACTGAGTCTCTTCAGAGAATCCTTGGGTACTGCTGGTTTGACTTTGTGTTGAACAAGCGGTTGCTAGGGGAGTCCTGAATGAGACACCTGCATTGTGAGGGAGCATCAGTTACGGCACTATGACCATGTGGCGCACTTCCCTGAGGGTGATCCAGCCCGCAGGATCCACATTGCTGAGGACCCAAGCGGCTGGATCAGGCCGAGGGGACACCCATGTAACACCTGGCTGCAGCAGATGGAAGCCTGTTTCCAGAGTGTGGGACTGGACTGTGTGTCTGCCTGGGGAGGTCACCAGCCAGGATCCCGAAGAGTTTTGCCGTGTGGTGGGTGCGGCAACGCGCTGCATCAGTGCATGCTCCTCAACCTGACCTGATCTGACCTGTGGCCTCTACTACGAAGCGGGGTTACTGGCTTATCGGGGTAACTTGTTGGATTTAAGGTAGTCTGGGCAAAATGTAAGTGAACGAATATGAAGTCCATTTAAACTGTGGTACCTTAAAAGCGACATGTTACCCCGATAAGCCAGTAACCCCGCTTCGTAGTACAGGCCACTGGAGGCCATTTGTGTGTGTGATGCACCGATAAGGAAATTTGTTCGTCATTATTGTGCGACTTTTCTGTGTTGAGGAAAACATAGGAAGTAGAGATACTTATATGTCAGAATGGAATGTATGATTAATGCATTCCCGTCAATAGCAGAATGGAATGCATGATTAATGTCCTTATTTTGTGGCTCAATTGGAGTCTTTTTGGCCAGGACGACACACACATTTATCAAGTATGCAATGCAGAGATATTTATTTATTCATGCTGCACCAATAACAAGATAGTCCTACGCTTTATGAAATATCTATGAGTTAGAGCGATACTGGTACTGAAAATGTACTGTGGTACCACACAAGCTGTTTGGTATTACATTTCTGTAGCATTGGTACTGCTAATTACACAATTACAGGCATTGCTAATGCTATATATCCCTAACCATCTAATCAAACTCATCTAATGAACTCAATATGTCTGAACCACTGCTGTTATACCCAGAATTGCATAAATGTCAGTATTGCATGCATGGTGCTATATAAAATACTAAAATGTCAGCTAGTTAAATATGATCTCCCTAGCTTCAAATCAGTGATTTATTTAAGGGATCATCATCAAACTAGCATCTGTACATACAGCTGTGTTTTAAGAAGTAATATAATCAAGCATAATGTGTTGTGTGAGAGGTATTTTTATGTTTATTGAGCAGATTAATGGAAGAAAACAGAAGAAACTGCTGTGACCTTTATGGGCGCTTACCTGTTATATATATATATATATATATATTATATATATATTTTTTATATATTTATTTTATTTTATTTTATTTTAAGGGACAGCAATGGTGATGAGTTTGATCACGGAATAAATATGTTTTACAGTTTTGCATGCTGGTTTTTTTATATATATATATCCATACTTATCCCCCTGGCCCCCCAGTCACCAACACTCTTCTTACACACTGGGTGAATCTCAATACGCGTACTTGACCATAATTGTGTTCTCGTGTACTCGTTTTATGTTATCTTTTATTGCTGAAGACCAGTTCCAATACTAAGAACACAAGTAAACGATCTGTACAGCCAATCCAGTCCTTCCAAGTCTGGTCTGTGTATAGTGTACAGGTGTGCATGCGTATGTCAGTCTCATCATTGACGTCATGTCTATGTTCCATACCTGGGCATGGTTAGCAATCACATTTCATCCATAACATGGCCGAGTCCGACTAATCATACTCTGGCCCATCTCTCCAAGCGGGCCTGGGCACAGCTAAGCGTACCGCACATAGGCATAGTATGGCGTGATCATACTAGTCCAGGGGTCGGCAACGTGCGGTTCGTGAGCCATGTGCGACTTTTTGAGCACAAGGCTGCGGCTCTTCTCAGAACGATAGACGCATTCACATTTTCATGTCTTAACATATTATGATAATACTTTCAGAAATATAAATTATTTATTTATGGGTTCATATTATTATTTTTCATTTAGATATTTCTTTAGCTGTATGCGAATGAGGCGGTCCGTTACGTGCTTCTGTGATGTCTTAACTGCATAATTTAATTTAATCTTCCTCAAAGTCATTCTCTACGACAAGAGTATGTCTCTGGTCAAATGGTGTGCTTTCCAGAGTTTTATTCAGTGTCCGTGATTGGATATAGGCTTCAAACTTTATTGGGATTCCTAATTCTTCCTAACCACGCCTTCTCAGGTCTTTGTAAAATTATTATATTTTCTGTGATTTACATATTATAGCCAGCTGAGTTTGGAGTGGTGAGTACATTTTGCACTGCTCGGTCAGCACAGTTACAAGTAGCGAAGTGGAGAGTGAAGGCCAAACGACTGCAGAGCCAAACGAACTTTACTCAGAAAGAAGGGGTGAGGGTGAAGTCTATTGCTACAGAACTCAACGATATTGTGATATTAGTCTCCCCTCGCCACAACCTTTGTGCTGTTACGCATCCAAGTGATTTTAATCTGAGAGCCCCCCTCCCCACCCCAAAATTGTTTGTCTTTATCTTTTGTAAGTACTTGAAGTTTTGTTTTTGTGTTAAATGCATATACTGTATACCGATATCACATTAAAAAATCTCAAACCCTTTTCTCTATCCATTGCGGCTCTTTGTAAATCTTGTCTCTGACATTTAGGATAAAATGGCTCTTTGCTTTGATAAGGTTGCCGACCTCTGTACTAGGCAAATGAACTGGACTTTGGGGGTCAAACATGCTCGGGCACTATACGGATCAACTAGTGTAAGTACACCTTCCCATACAATTTTAGCAGAGCAATGTTTGCAAAATGCATTTCTATCATAATTTTTGCTAACCTTAAAATAATTCCACACAGCAGAGATTTTTCTAATTCTTTAGTACACAGGTGTGCAAAGCAGTATCACTAAAGCAGTTTCACTAAAAATAGGTTATCATTTTAAAAGGAATTATTGCCGGTAAAAATTGGCTAATTTTTAACTATGAACTTTGTGACATCCTGTTATCCTGCTGGAAGTAGCCTGCCGTCATTAAGGGAGGGACATGGTCAGCAGCAATACTTAGATAGGCTGTGACATTTAAATATATATAAAATATATATAGATGTTGTCACACACATACAAACTCTTCTTAACAGTAACACGTCTCTTATTCTGTTCTGTTCCTCTGGTCCAAGTCTGGCCCTAAGTCCTCTTGCTTCTGTCAGCATATCTACATGTGCTATAGCCCTCTAGCTTCTGTTGCATACTGATTGATCGGGCTATTGTGGGCAGTATATGAATGTCTTGTGTGATTGCTTGATTTATTTTGCTTTAAACATATCCAGGTTCTTATCCATATGTTCCAGGAACACCTCACCTCTCAGTATTCACTAAATGTTCTTAGTGTTGTGCTTTGTTGATTTGAATATTGGTCTTATAAAAGTGCTTGCTGTGTTTGAATGTGTTGTGTAGCGCCCCATACTCCCATAATATTGGTAGAAACATCCCTATCATCTATACCCAAATCTACACCCTTCTTGACAGCTCATATTTTTGTAATTTGTGTGCTATTTGCCTCACTTGTGCATCACTTTGAACAAAAGAAACTGCTAAATAAAAGTCATTAGTACTGTTATTGAAGATAACCTGTATGTCACATTCCCACAGAATTCCACAAGCTGAATGAAAATCACAGGCTGTTTTAAATAGAGTATGTGTTTTATTTATTTGAGCTGTCTGCGTTTGTGTTTTTTGAACCTGACCCAAGTGACTAGTGTCTCTACAGCAACATGTCAGTGTTATCCACTAGCTGGCCATATAATATAATGTACACAGGCACCACAAGCAGGGGAGATGTGGTCTCGACTACAAGCTCCCAATTTCTGTGCTAAACGTACCATGGCTTTTAGGGATTAAGACCAATGTTTGCACAGCTGGTCTGTGTTTTACTCCTTTGGGTCTTTCAGCTGATGGTTGGGAAATTATGAAGGTAGAAGGACAATCTTTTTTTATTAGTTTTATTTTATTTGGCTATTTATTACTGTAATTTGGCACTACATATATTTTGTAATTGTGTAATTCTATAATTGTTACATTCGTGGGCTGTAGGTTTGATGCCCAGTCAGTATGTGTGTTGGCCACGTGCTTTGGGGGCACAGGCATATGTAAATAGATGTTGCTCTAGAAGGCGCCAGGCTTGCTGCAGCATTTCACTAGATAAGTGATTCTGGGAAGATTAATAAAAGGCTGGATATTATGAAGTCTTATATGTTTAAAATTGTGACACACTGACTTTCCCTGCAGCATATCTACATCTGTAATTTTAAGAGTTGCAGAGCATATTACTCCAAGGGCACTAAAGATATGATTGCTTTGTACAGACACTCCTTTACTTACGAATGTTCAACTTACGAACTTTCAGACATATGAACGAAAAGGATCTTTAAGTCCAAATTGTGTTCACTGGGCTCTCGTTTCCTGTCCACAACATCAATTTTTTTTTCTGCGCTCCAGTTCCGCCTAGTGCGACTTTTGGCCGCTACTCCCACCACGCAGCAGCGTAGCGTGCGTACTCCCAGCATCCTAGTTCTTTGTATGTGTGTATACCCTTAAAATGATGGTGAATAATGACTTGCGAACATATCTTATCTCGTTCGTTGGTAGAGGAGCGTCTGTAATCTTAAATTAAAAAATGCATCATATTTTGAGCCCTGTTGATATTGTCTTTGCCATATGTGACCATATATTATAATAGAATTCTTTCACCAAGCACAGGGCATAAGGCAGAGGACACCCTAGATAGATCACCAATTCATTTCCTGTCACACATTTACAGTTTATCAAATTAGAGATGTCAGGTTAACAAACTGGAGGTTTTAAGAGAAATCTATGCAAGCACAGAAGAACCTGCACAGTAACTGGGCTGGGAATTAAAACCATGACCCTGGAGGTGTCAGGTTACAGTGCTAAACTACTGAGTTGCTATACGTCTGGTAACCAGTCAAACAGCTGTAGGGTCATCAAAATAATGCTGATCAGCAGATGGTCTTAAAACCAAGCAGGTGAAGTTTAAGTTCCAAAGCTGGCAGGACATGTGAATAAGCAGAGAGCTAATATCAATAGAGAGGATTTCGGGTTTTATGCCAGACAATGAGGACTATCAGGAATGATGTAATATTGCACCAGAATTTGTTGGGGGTCATGGTTGACACAAATGTATGTGTTCTCATACATGTATTGTCATGTGAACACACATTGTCATTCATTTACATTGACTGAAAGAAAAGGAACACTCTTAAGTAATTAAATAAAGGCTGCCCTTCATGCAAAAGTGAACTGTTTTCATAATGTCATATTAAATAACTTATGATTCTCCAGTGTATTTGAACACGTTTTAGAAACCTGTTGGTTTCATGCTTCGCTTCCCATACTCTTCTGGTACGGATGTCAGCAGTTTTAGCAAAATAAATTATCATGTCACCTCTCCAATTCCAGATGCTGTATTGAAAGACTGCATGAATGAATCCATAATGGAGGCTGAAAAGAAGTCTGCAAAGGATCCCAGAAAGGTGAAAATTTCCAAGAAGACCTCCGTCAAGGTTAAGGAGAAGAGGAAGGAACCTGAGACTGGTGAAGGCTAACGGGGTTCCAACGAAATGAAAGAGTGTTTTTAGACATATAAGCAAGACCCAGATGCAGCAATGAACATAAATTTTCTAGATTTATTTTTACTGAGCAGTAACAGCAGGACTGTTTCAAACTTGGAGTGACCCATAAGAGAGCAGAAGTTTCCATGCCATGGGTGGAGCCTGCGGGTCTAGTCCAGGAGTTTGCCTTCCCACGCCCTGCTGTATTTCAGCATCCATGCTCAGTGGGCCTGTGACAAGACAGTTTCCTTCAGCCACAGATTTCTTTTAAACACACACCATCTCTTTTCATCTTGATCTACTATAAGCCTGTCTCAGCCTTTACACATAGCAGTTCATTCACAAAATTGTTCTTAAGTTTCAGCAGGTGCTATCTTCACAGCAATAGCATTTTCCTCAGTTTAAAAGAGTAAGTTTCAGTAAACAATGAAGACATATTGAACAGAACAATTATTATACAGCTAGTAGCACACAACTGACAGCATATTACCACCACTTCTTCCTAAGCATCCACACTTAGAGCATGGATATAAGGCATTGTGGCACAAGAAAATAAATGGTTGTGCTTAATACATTTTTATTTATTTTTCATTTCTATTATAATCTCATAAACTTCTTCATAAAACATATCCTTATCACTGATCTCTACAAAATGAGACTGGGTAGGAGACAGAAGCTCTTTTGCTTGCTTGCATCAATCATACTGGAAAATATCACCAAGATCTCTTCACATCACATAGCAGTGAGACGCTGGAATTATTCATGTACATGTTTACTTTTATTCAAAACTGTGACAGATAGTAAGAAAAAAGGGATCTTCTGCCAGCTATTAAGCCCTTAGTGACATGAAACATATTTGTTGGTTTTATCTGTTGTTTGATTACTTTGGTTTTTATTGAACTGTTTTTTGGCTTTAATGTTCAACAGATAGAAGCAATTTCATGATGGTACACACCATTTGCAAAATACTGTTCATATTCTCTTCCTGGTTTCCTTTAAAATATTTGTTTTATATGACTGAAATTTTGTAAAATTTTACATTATATATACATCATGTATAGGACTAACTGACAGTATTTACTCTAAATTAGGTAATCCAAATGTAATCATTTTAGCAAGTAATATCACTGTTGATCCCTTGAGCAAGGTCCAAACCCCAGTTGCTCCAGGGACTGCCTAACGCTGCTTCCTCATTTGTACAGTGCTTTGGATAATGCCATCTGCTAAATAAACAAATAGCTATTTGTAAATATAAGAATTGTAATGAACAAGACAAAGCTTTTTAGCCTATGATTAATTCCGTGTTTAGTTCCTTTTGGTATAATGTAGTGTGTTCTCTGCACTTCTAGGAGAACAGAATCATAAACATTGTTTCAGCCCATTGAATTCAGTGCAATAAACATATAGACCTGGGAACCATTAGTATTTAACATATCCCAGTATATTTGGAAATACCAAATAAAATTGAGAAAAGCAGCCTTTCTTCATGTGCATATTGAAACTTTCATTCTTTGGCTGTCCGGTGTTTAGTGAAATGTACAATGTACAATGCACACACAGACACACAAATATTATATATGTTTCAGTTTTATCAACTGAAATTTAATGCTTTCAAATGCTCTATTATATATATTATATATATAAAAATAGAGCATTTAAAATTCTCACCACTGCTTCAAAAGTATCAATTCCTTACATCTATTATTACTGACGTGACAGTTATATTTAATATGGTACAGAGGAATGGGCTGCACTCCAGAGTGTTCGATTGCTATAAGAGAATCAATGAGGTTTAACAAACAAAACAAGGATGTCGGACTTTGCTTCAGTATGATTTTATTGTAAGTCATGACACAACACAGATGCTTTTTGGTGCAATGCCTTCCTCAGTGCTACAGGCCATGTGCAATTCCCGTTTAAAGAGACACATCCCTGTGGCATAACCAATGACAACACAACAGGTGTAATGAACATCACCAGGGCATCACCAGGCCACACCCCAAAAACATGGTGTAACAGTAGATTATCATCACTATATGAAAAGTATAACAAAATAGTCGGTAATATGTAAAACAATTGAAATATCATTATCAATATATCCTCTGGGGGACTAGTTGATTATATTTTAAAGTATTACATAAGATACTGTGGTACACAATACCAGAACACGTGACTTATTGCAAGGATGCTCTTTGATGTCATCTAGTGGCTGTCATTTTAAGTGCATGAATTTACATAAAATCAGGGTCGATTTCATTTTTTACCTTGTCAAAATTACTGGAATATGTGCCCGTACATTCGATTGATCATACAGATCATTCAAATAGATTTGCTGAATACAATTTAAGTTTAAAAAATAAAGACCAGCACATGAGTTATGTTTTATTAAAAACTATTTTTTTAAAGTTTGACGATGCTATTTTAAACCAAAGAGGGAAATTCAGGTTCGCTTAATTTTCATCTTGCTTGGAATATAGATATTAAGCCACATGTGAGCTACTTCTGCCCTATGGGTTGTTAGCAGCGAAAGGAGTAAGTAACTGGATCTCTCTCAGACTCATGTAACGCTGTGCTTCATTCAATCACTAATATCTGGGCGATTTAAATATATCGGGGGCTGAACTATCTATGCGTGGAGGTGGACCCCCCTCCCCAACATTTAACTGCTGGTGCTGCGGCTGTGCGTTACTGTTGGCGTCGCTTCATTTGTCAGGGTGCAAGGTAGGACATCGCGGAGGCGCGGTCGCACTGTATTCATTCGGACAGTAAGCTATTACACACACACACACACACACACACACATATATATATATATATATATATATGCGCGCGCGCGTGTGTATGCGTAATTGGCATGGAAGAAAAAAATATTTTCGCTCTTTTATTTGCCATTGTTCTGGGGGACCTGGAGAGGAAGGACTCCCCCGAGTCAAGCTTGTCTCCTGTCTGCCCCCCTGACATTGCCATTATAATTTCCACGCGTCCGGTCGGTCTCGGATATCAAAGAGCACAATCAATGTCGCTCAACATTTTGATAAGGTGAAGGTTATGCCTTATGCACTACTGCTACGAGCCAAACTCAAATGCCCATTGACACAGTATCGTCGCCTGCATTCACACACGGTTTTCGGAGAAAAACGGACGTTTGTTTTCTCAAAATTTTACTTGGTTTTATTGTTTAGGTTTTATTTTGACGGGACGCGATTAGGATGCTGTTGTTTGGAAGCCTAAACGCCAATGCTGCGAGTTTCTCCGTGAAGTTCATGCACTCTCTGCTCTTTCTGTTTTTGCTGCTCCGACTGCCCCACTCCAGCACACCTTTAATTACAGGTAAGTCCGATCGTTTCGTATTTACTAAATTATTCCAGTATTCCAGTTAAAACAGTTTACTCTGTTTGTCCCTGTTTGTTGAAAGAATACAAGACTGAAATTCACTTAATTTCAGAACACCTTTAGTCATAATATACTTAAAGATACTTAACACGGTAGGATCACTTCATTTGGCTCCCCATTTGATACTTGAATGCGGCAAAGCCTTTTACCTTATGGAAAACAGTTTATCTAAAAAGAATAACAATCAACACTAACAGTTTTCACTGTTAAAGTGTTGTTTTTGGTTGACGTACGTGTCAGTGTGCCTGCGCATCTATTCGAAAACAAGTTAGCATGTAAGGGGTTTACTTAGACTGAAACTTACTTTGACTGTCAATGAATTTTTCCAAAGTAACTTCCTCTCACTATACACAGTGGTGGGGAGTAGCTTACTACAATTAGCGACACTACTAAATTTACATTTATCAGTAGGTTATCAGTTGCGCAGCTACTTTTAAAACGCTGTAGCTTTACCAGTAACCAACTATTTTTCTATATATAAATAGCGATGTAGCATGGCTAAACGCTACATCGTTAAAATACTACAGGTCGTCGTCGACTTATGCGACTTACAACCGATCGACTTCACGACAGTTCCGAGACCGCAGATATGTGGCTGCGACTGCGCGGCGTCTGGCAGCGCGAGTGCTGCCCCGCGAGAGTGTATGACAGTTTCTGCTCCGACTGCCGGCTGCGCGAGCATCCCCGCGAGATGCCCATTCATTCATCTGGTGGTCAGGCTAGTATACATTAGTATCCCTTTGTGTAACAATAATGAATTAAGAAAATTGTGATAAAGAGGTTATAACAATAATGAATTAACAAAATTATGATATAAATGTTAAAAACACTACACATGTGACTTAATTAAAGGTGTATAATTTCAATTTTTGCATATAAAATATAGGGCCGTCATACAACCAAATCACTAGTAAAGGTAGGTCGGAATAGATCGCGGTCGTAAGTAGACAACGACCTGTATTATTTTTCTCTCTTTACAAAGACAAGTATTTTCAATCAGTCTACCAGGTGTAACAAAGCCGAGTATTTCCAACTACCAGGTGTTTCTCATTGTTTTTTTGCTTGAATACTATGGGGATGGGTGTTAAAGGGATTTTAAGCACTTTCTTTAAAATGCATAGTAGCACTTGGACAGATTATCAAAATCTTTTTGTTGTTGCTGTTGTTGTAACCCTTTAATTTCCACACAGCAATTTTATAGTGCTCTTGGTTTACACCAAACAAAGAAACTTTCTGAAACGTTATTGTGATTTAACATTACATTGTTAAAATTAGATCTTCATATTAATTTTAACATCATGTTTCACATTTTTTTAATTAATTTGGTTTAAGAGTATCCAGCATAAATATTAAATATTACGGGATGAAATAGCTTTGATGTACTTAGCTACTTTTTCTCTTTAGCTTGCAGTGTAGTTAACTGCTATATTAAAACAGTAGCTTGGCTGTAGTTTAGGTGTCTTTAATCATAAGTTGATTGTAGCTTGAAAAGCTACCATTTAAAAGTAGGTTCCCCAACACTGGGTATACATGATGGATAGTGTAATTGTAATTTCACTACTTGTATATATCCATATAAATCAATTAATATGCAATTTAGGTGTAAATCAGTAGAGTATCACTTTATGGTAACTTGCAGCGTGCTTTGACCCTTCTGTCACCTACAGTTTTACATGGATATGTCTTGTTGAAATTGTATGTCATAAGTGACTTGTGGTTGTCACTCATACTCACTGCAACATGCTTGATGATATGATACAGTGCCTAAACTGTATTCACTCCATTTGAATACTGATTTGGTCAAAAGTTAGAGGACAATCAGAATATTGAAGATTCACTAACATTTTCTTATCATCTTGTGGTTCACACAGGTACTGAAGCTAGCTGTGAAAACGAAGGGGAAGCATTGCATATCCCCAACATCACTGACAACCCTTGTATCACCTGTGTGTGTCTGGTGAGACTGGCCTTTTTTACACTGATATTTGAAAATTTGAAAGGCCGGCGTACATTATCTAAAGCCGTGCAATGGCATACAGTTTGTTGTTCTCAAAATAAAATTAACTTAAACGGCCAAGTTGATTTTCTGGGGGAAAATTAATCGGTTAGATTAATCGACCAATTGACAAAATAATCTATAGAAAATAGTCGTTAGTGGCAGCCCTAATATTATGTGATCAATTATGGTAGTCCAATGGCAGGTGACACCTTGTCAGTTTTAGGTGTACAGTTTTGGTGGCATCATGGTGACTCAGTAGGTTTGAATCCTGAACATTACATTTTGGTCCATTATCTTGCCCAAGACTGTGTGTGTGTGTGTGTGTGTGTGTGTGTATCGTGTGTGTGCACATATGCGTTTGTGTCTCTATACATACATGCATATGTAAATTCCTCATAGATTTATGATATTTATGATGTAGTAGTGCTTGTTCCAACAACAAGCACTACTACATTTCACATATCCCAGCTAATCCTCCTATGAGACACACACAGATGAAAGCAAAGTGAGACTCGCGGTAAACGAAAATGAATCATATGAATCATCCTTTTGTCATCGCGTCACAACCTCTAACTGTGCATCTTAATAATATGAAGTTTCTGATTTCAGTGGATTCTTTGAAGTACTAGTCTTACTATTGCTGTCCTAACTGTCAAAATTACACAAAATAGTTTCTTAAGTCACTTTTACAGAAACCTAAAAATAGTATTTAAGGCTTACTCTTTCTAAATGCATACTCAGATCTATCATTACTTAGGCATCAATGTTTTACTGACAAACACAATTCAAAAACATTATAGTTTGCCTATGACCTAACTGGAGCTAAAAACCACTAAAACTAGAAGCTGAAAATGGCACATTAAATTTACATCTTGCTTTTTTTACGCTGAAGTGGCCACATAGAACAGAAACCAGAGCACACTTATAGTTACCCTTGTGTCCCTGCTAAAAGCTTGCTTTGTTACATTAAAGTTTCCACGCTGATATTCTGTTCTGATGATCTTAATGTAAAATCAACTCCAGCATAATCTACACTTCCATTAATGAAGGGTCTTAATGAAGTTCTTAAGTTCTCAAAGCTACTAGAAACCAATTCTTCAATAATACAGTGCACAACATCACTCACTTTTATATCTCAGTGTTTAATTGTGGAATCTCATAATATGTAAATATTTTATATTCTTTATCTTTGCCTGCACATTAGGTGCTGTGATATGCTTTCTTACTTTGCCTGTGTACAGTCACCTGGTTGTTGCTGACCTTGGGGCTTGCCAGCTGCTGACCTGGGAGAATCCAGGCATTTCCTGGCCATAGGAGTCTTGTGGCATTAGGGAGCATTTATAAGGATGCTTAGAGGCTGGGAACATTGTTTTAGAAATCTAGGTAGCAGGGGTCTTAAATATAGCATCTTTTCTCATTTCATGAAGATGATGTGGTAGAGTGAAAGGAGAACAAGAATGACTGTATTCTGTAATGCTAGTTTAAACATTGTCCACCAGTCCATTGCAGCTGGTCTTAATAGAAGTACCTGAGTGGATAATCTGTTTCTCCACCCCATATGGTGTTCAATATGGGAGGCAGCTGAGTGAAGCATATGTTTTCAGATATGTTGCATTTCCAGACTGTATACTAGGATTAGGCTGCTGTAAGAGGAGCTTTCGCAGTGCCTGATTTTAGAGGAACTCAGTTTCTGTCTGCATATGTTCTCCAAATGCTGGCAAAAATAATTATACTACTTTGCATCTTGCTCTTACTGGTTTTGGAAAAGAAAGTCTCTATCAATGAATAAATGTAGTATATCATCAAAGTTTTAAAGAGACACATTTTCAAAATCCAAGAATTCAAAGGCAAAAACAAAGTTGAGGTGACATTCAGACTCTTCAGACTTGCCTCTTCACCTAGACTATGATAGGCCCAATCAGTAATAATGTTGACTTTCTGATATACAGCAAGTACATTTTTTAAAAAATATCCAAGTAAGCATGGTTATGAAGGCCCTGCATGATAACAGGGGCAAAGAAGTCCAGGCTTGTGGATGAAAAACTTCTTACTGGTTGCTTGAAGCCTGAATATTATTTGACTTGATGAACTCTCCTAAAACCTAGGGAATGTGTTTGGGTATAACTGACAATTAATGCAACATTCGCAGCATTTCTTGTAAACAATGACATATTCCGTTGGTTGTTAACCGTGGCTTAACCCATAGTGCTAGTTTGGTTCAACCAAATTCATTTTTTATATTAAAACAACAGTTTGAAACTAAGGAGACTTTAAGGGAAGGATATAGATCAAAATATGAAAGCTTTACTCCTTTCAATCTCTAAGATGAGCTTTACTTAAGTTAATTCTAAAATTCATATCAATGTTTGTCAAAAATATTTCTCCTTTTTATATCATGGAATACTATTAGTTTAAGCAAATATTTAGATATACACAATCTCAGTTATAATTTAACCAACAGCTTGTGTGGGGTAATTCATTTGTAATAAGAATTGTGATTCTCTTTAGACATGGGTAGGGAAACATGATTGTGGGTTAATGTTTCAGAGTGTTCTGGGCACCTGAGGGACCGTGGGCCAGGAAGACAGGATGGGTCAAAGGGATACAATGAAAGTCTTGCAACAATGCAGTGAATGACAGGCCATTAGGCTCTTTGAGATGCGAAGAGAGGCATCAGGTCCCTCTGCTGATATGATGTACTAATGAATTCCCTCATTTACCAGCAGCAGCTCCTGATGAAATGAAATCAATGAGACAATGGCTCAGCCTGCAAGAAGGCAATTCCCTCCTGTTTATTTGTCTTGTCTGTCTGACCCTGTCATTGAAATCACAGTTCTGCATATGAGGCAAGATGATACTATTATCTGTGTTTGGCAGAGGGTAAAGAGACAGGAGAAGAGGTGAACTCAGTCAAGGTTTATTTTCATTTTGTATGAGGACTAGCAGGAGAAATAAAAGCATGTGTATATTTCTGCAACTCCAAGGAATAAACCTGCCAGTGACTGACCTATTCCAGCCTTGGCTTCATATGCTGTATTTTGTTCTGTCTTCACAATTGTGAATCGCTACTTAGCTACACCCATATATGGCTCTGAACCTGGTTAGTTCAGTCTGCCTGTCATACTGATGAATGTAATACACAGATTCTACTGTTTTCTTTTAAAATTTTCCGGTATTGTATAATATGTGTATAATATACATGTTAATCCTTGGAAAGTACATGGAAAGTACTTGGAAAGTTTATTTCACCATTTTTTAATTTATGGTCAGGAAAGTGTTACGGTATTTAAAGTTTGAAATGGAAACCAAAGCCCCTCACTTGTGATGTGCTGCTACTTAAAAGCTGAATGCTATAGTGGAATCCCTAGACCCGGGGTACTCAATTATTTTTCCCTGAGGTCCAAATTCCATCAGCGACACAAAGCCAATGTCCAGAGGGGGAAATCCCCCACAGTAAATTTCAGGGGGTGGGGCTGTCGGTAAATCCCAACTACGTGGGGGGGAGGGTTCCCTTTGGTATATCCTGCTGATGAAATGTCTCCCGAATGTGTATCAAGAGGATGTATAAATAAACACAATTGTTAAGTCTGTAGGGGGCAAGTTTAAGAAAAATTTCTCCTTTCCTCTAAGGACAAGAAGGCAAACTGTAAGCAGGAGAAGTGTCCAGCAGTGTCCAACGACTGTGCCTTGGTGGTAAAGCAGACAGGAGCCTGCTGTGAGCAGTGCAAAGGTATGGCGAATACTTTTATATTAAAACTTATCCTGTTCATTCAAGTCTTAATTTCTGTTTGTTTTTATAAGTTGCTGTAATGATGCATTTTTAAACAATTCATGTAGGAATAGTGTAATTCAGTTTTTGTTGACCAATTTTTATAGCTCTCCTTTAATCATTACACTGATTTTCATGATAATGGCTGATTGGAGTTCGTGTGTGGCTCAGTGGGTTAGGAAGCTGTGTCCATGATCAGAATGGTGGTGGTTCAAATCCTCTAGTTAGTAGAGTAATGGCACCATTGGGCCTTAAGCAAGGCACTTAACCTTGATTGCTCCAGAGACTGACTGACTCTGCTTCCTCAACTGTATGTCGCTTTGAATTAAGCATCTCCTAAGTAAGTAAATGTTAAACATTTTGGTTTTCCAGTATATTTGCAATATTCAGTCTCAGTTGACCTAGGCCTTTCGGTGTGGAACTTACTGCTGTAATTTAAAGGTTTACTTTGTTAGAATGCATAATAAAGTAACACATATTCTATGTAATTTCAATTGAAGGTTGATTTATTTTTGCTGATGATTGATCAAATATATTTATATTGTACTTTGAAAGAGCTATTTCTCACAATTACTAACATATGTGATTATGTTTTACCAGTTATATATTCATTGAAAACCAGGTCATGATATGCCTGATATATGTAATGGATTCTTATGGTTAGCTGCTTCAGACACAAGTGTGCCTCTGGTATTTTGTTACTAATGCATTGCACTAGTAGCTGTAGAGTAGTGTAAGTGGTCAAAACATGTCATGCCAGAACATGATGTAAAGAGTCATAAATGCATTAAGAAATGTGCCTTGATCTTTGTGTCCTTGTGGTGAGTTATGTTGGTTAGGATAAGACCACTGGTGCACTACCTAGCCTTGCCAAGCGGGTGTCAGCATAACAGCTGAACGTAACCCTTAACCAAGTATAAACTGAATATATTATTACCACACACAATTATATTTAAGGGTAATGAGGAATGGTGTGTGTGTGTGGGTTGTACATGTGAGTAACAGTTACGGTAATATGTGTGTTAAAGAGATAAAGCTAATGTTTTCTGTTCTTCACTTACATGTATTTGAATGACTAAATGTCCAATAAAACCTGTATTTTAAGGAGTTTTTTTGATGAATGGTCCCTCAGTGCTTCAAGGGTCACATTGTGGTTTCCAGGTCATACCTGAGTTTTATGAGTTGTGTTTGTCATGGAAATATCCTTCAGTGAATAACTGATAAAATGATCCCTGTAATGGTTCTTTATTCAAATGAACACAACATGGTGCCTGGATTTCTCATCCCAGGCAAGGCTTGCCTGTAGATAGGCAAATAGTATGGGGGTGTGTGGATATGTGGGTCAGGCTGCAGTGACCTAAGGGCACTCTAAAGGTTGGCTGTTTAAATCCCATTGTCAACAGAGTGATGTCACTAGCAAGGCTCTTCACCCCAGGGAGACTGACCCTGCTCTCTCAATTGCATGTCACTTCAGATAAAAGCATCTTGTAAATAAATGTAAAAATTGAGATCATTTTATATTCTGATTATTCTATTTGTCTTGTCATTTATTGAAATTAATTTAGACTAAAGCTGATCATTTTGAGGAACAATGGTAATTAAGTTTCAGTATTAGACTGGTCTTCATTAAGTGGGGGGATTGTTGATTTCACCTAATCAATAGAGTAGTTTGATATTTTAGAATATTTGAAGTTTAATGACTTACTGTAATGATTCTCAATTTTTTGTAATTAATCATCTGCATAAAGACTGATTTTGTCTGCTGTATTGTTAGTTGTAAGAAAAATATTCAGACTGATAAAAGACCAAGATGTACACATTGATTTTCTCTTCCATAGGCTGCCACTTGGAGCTCCAGTCTTATAACAGCTCGGAGACATGGACCACCTCCACCAAGCCCTGTGTCACCCGACACTGCCAGGTATGTTGCACTAGCCTTTACTAGGTACATGTTCAGGCATAAGGCTGCTGAAATTGGGAAAAAAATATCACAGCGTGAACATTTTTGCGATAAATATGCAGTATTTGTAAAGCAAAAAATCAGTCAAAAATTTGTCCACAATCAACTATTGCCAAAATGGAACTTATTATCTACCAACAGAGTCTGTCAAATAAGTTGGTGCCGTTAAGTCACACCGACCCAAAGCAGTGCCAGTAAACCACTAACTTTTGCTCAATGTCATCTCTGTGGAATCCAAAATATTTCCATGCAGCAGAAGATTGGGTTTTTTGGTGACCAGTTTGTGTTTGCTTTTCTCCTCTGCACTCTGTCACAGTCTATGAGTGAAAGAATTACAATCAGGTCAGACAGCGCATGTAGTGTTCATGCAAAAACAGCGGCAGTAATATTTATATGGGAGGTATTTTCTGCAAAAAATTAAATGAAAATGAAAATAATAAAAAGAAAATACAATCTCCACTTTACCATTTAGTTTCCAAAGTCTGTGGTGCTATTTCATTTTAATTTGTGCAGGATTTTTGCGCACAGACTTTGGAAACTAAATGGCAAAGCGGAGATTGTATTTTCTTTTTATCATTTTCATTTTATTTTTTGCAGAAAATACCTCCCATATATTTACACTGATTTTTAACATATACTAAATAATTCTGAAAAGGAACAATGATTAAATTAATACCCTGATTAATACCTTGTTTTGCTTCCTAGGCCAGAATAAATATGTTTTACTGAAATGTGTTGAACATAACTAGGCTTGGGTAATATGGCATACCATGGTATTTCAGAAGTTTTGTGGTGGGAGGAGGGTGAATTTTATAGCAAAGATTTTTAAATACCAGAATAGGAAAAATTAGTCACATTGTGTTAGAACTGAACACGCGAGGCTCAGAGGTCTGGTGTTTTTCATTGCTGTGGGGGCTGAAAAAAAGAGGACATGAGGGGGAGGAGAATAGAAAATGAGAAGAGAAGGAGGATATGCAGTTGATTTGTTGTAGTCATTCACTGGAAGGAGATCCAGATAAACTTCATTGTCCACCAATGTGCTCAAATGAATCCTTTCCCTGCAGTTTCTTCAACCTCATGCTCTATTATGATTCATCCATTTCCTTACAGATTAAGTACTCAGCAGGTGGCCAGCAACATGTCTGCTACTCAATTTATTATTATTACCCTATAGTTCAATAATTAAGTTGTGTGAAAATCAGTAATTTGCCTTTAGTTTAGTGCCTCATCCAATACTCCGACAACAGGGAAGTTATTAACAGTATGCTGTCCTTACAATGTCTCAATCGTGTTGCAAAAGTAGATGGTGTGTGAAGGTTTGATGTTTCTTGAGTTTTACTGAAAATTTCGCTGTAAAAATGAAGACCCAAACAGCAAAGTACATCAATGTACATGATATCATGTCTTGCCTGCCATATCCATCTGACCCTTCTGTCTCCTCCCTGGCGTGGCCCAAACAAGCCACACCTGTTTCTCATTTGTCCTCTTGTTCCTGCCCACGTGTTAATCAGGCCAGTTGCCTCTTGTTTGCTCCCTCGTCAATTTCATATATAAATGCTTCCCAGTCTTGTGTTCCCCAGTCCAGTTCTACCCTTTCGTTGCCTGTGCCCTGCTTCCTCCGGTCCTCCCATTTTGATCCCTTGAGATCAAGTTTATTTGCAGTCTTTGTTCATTTGAGTGAATAAAACCCCCCTTAGTTTTGCAACCACACCTGCTCTCATGTACTTCGTCTTGCTGATTAGCTTGACTGCTATGAAAACATAGATATTGTATGGTATTATTTAGCTTCCACATCACAATACCCCACTCCACCCCGCTCATCAAATTTTAGCATCAACAACCCCCCTCTGGCCCTTGGCATTTGTTGTGATGGAAATGTGCTGCTTTACCTCTCTGAAGGCTCTAAAGTTTAGAATTTATGATTCAAGTACCAACGTCTAACAAAAAAAGATTTTTACTTTCTTTCCCCTGTATGAAGGGAGGGGCTTTTGTGGAAGTGATACCCTAGACAGTGTGTGGACCAAGCACACTACCCTTGACCTCCTCACTTCTATTACAATGGATCCCAAATTTTTTAATAACAGGGAATAAGTGCTGAAGAAAAGCCAAAACTGAACTTTGATGAAGAAACAAGAGAACAGGTCCAAATGCAGACATAGAAGACTGACCCCTGAATGTCTGCTGTCTAATTCTGCTGAAAAAACTCAATAGTCAATTACCAATAACTAGCACAACCAAAAGTTACCATTGATGAAGTTTCACAGTCTGTGGAAAGATAATCTGTTTAGGTCAGATGTAAAGCTGGGACAATGATATGCACCCACAGAGGATTTATTCTGTTAGAATTGCCTCTATAGTCATATATATACGGGATATAAATACTTTATATATTTCTATATTTATGTACTTGAGTTGTCAGTCCTATCCCAACCTGACCCTGTTCTGTTGTAAAAGAAAAATGTATTTTTCCCAGATAAACACCACATTTAATTCCCCACCCCTAAGTCACACATTTGTGTTTGACATACTAACCCAGGGGTACTCTATTATTTTTCCCTAAGGTCCAAATTACATCAGCGACATAAAGCCAAGGTCTGCTGTTCAAATAATATTCTGAGGGATAGCCAACATGGATTTAGGAGAGGTAGATCCTGTTTAACTAATCTACTGGAGTTCTTTGAGGAAGCTACAAGAGAAATTGATCACAAAAAGACCTATGATGTGATCTACTTAGATTTCCAAAAAGCCTTTGATGTTGTCCCCCACAAATGACTCTTGCTTAAGCTCAGAGCTGCAGGGATTTTAGGAAGTGTGGCAGCTTGGATTGAAAACTAGTTAACCCTCTGGGGTCTAGGGGTAGGGAACACACTTTCACTGACTGGGGCATGGACACACATTTCATTCAATATCATAAACTTAATTCATGGCAAATAAATAATTTCATATATATTTGTTTTGGCATTAAACTCATCTTAACCTTAGTGTACTTTGTAAATATGTCAGATTTATGTGAAGTTTGTAATTTGACATCGAAGTATAGATATTGCAAAATGCAGTTTGGAGCACTTGCAGAAACATCATAAAAGTACATAGTAAGCAATGGTGGAAGTTTGTTTTGATCCCAGATATCTGATCACCAAAGTCTTGGCTACATGAAGATGACTAATTGGTGCAGTTGCAACATTCTATTGGATAAATAAACAAGAAAAAGCTAAATCATGTCACCATTTCTGGTATATTTCCATTGAATATGTAGGAACTCTCATATGTATGCATGAGCCATTCACACCTGGCCGCATCCTCCCCCCCCCCGTAGATAAATGTAAGGCAATCCATGCAGGGAGCAGAAATATAACGTACAGATATTTTATGGGTTCCACTGAAAAAAAGGTAGCTGGTTATGAGAAAGACCTTGTGTGTATGTTGATGCTTCCATGTCCTTTATATCAGAGCTAGATAAGATTTTAACAATTCCGAGCTATGGGTTAAGTTCTCCCCCAAACAAGCTTGATTGGCCAAATGGCCTACTCTTGTTTGTACATTTCTTATGTTCTTATGCTACCCCGGGAGAATTTTCTATGAGGGTGGTCCTCCTGTGTAGATTTTGCTGACAAGGAGGTGGTTGAGTGGGGGGATAAAATCCGGATTAAATTGTAACTTGTTCTAACCTGAAAGACTGTCATAGGAGGTTTATCACAAGTCTTTTTTTTATTTTAGCTAGAATGTAATTTGGTGAGCATATAATATTTGCACTATTAGATGAAGGACATTAGCTTGTAACACCGTAAAGTAAATTTTTGGTCTTAGTATTGAGGAGAAAATGTGCACTGTGTGAATGTTGAGGGTGATGTCTATCTTATGCTGCTTGCAGTATACTCGATTGGTGACTGGAATACAGATAGGTAAATTTTTTCTTGCGTAATTGATGTCAATGTGAAAGTACTGATAATAGAGATGCGATATGCACCTTGGGTCCAGTAAGTTAACCTTGACTTAACATTAAGTACATATTACATTTTATGTGCCCTGGGGTCTCAGGAAGGTGTCATCACAGAAGCCGAGGTGCGATGTATTGTCCACTGTAAGCACCCCAAGATTCACCCCAAGAAATGCTGCCCATCTTGTCCTGGTAAGTTTGATTGTTGCTGAATGCCACCACTATGTAAAACATCCCAGCGTCCAGCATTCATGTGTAAATACTTTAGCTGCACTATATATTGTCATCTTTTACTGCAAGCTTTAATTTTAATGCAGAAGTCATTCTTCATTTTGGTGGTAGTTAAATGTGATTTCATATTATTTTATTATACACATTCATAAAACATGTTTTATGAATTAACTGCAGTGGGTAGTGATGTTGCCTTGCATCTCCAAGTTTGGGAACTAAAATCCAGCCTCTCCTTTATATGTGTGGTGATTGCATGTTTGGGCAGAACTCCAGTTTCCTCCTGCAGCCCACAGATATGCAGTTAGGTGAATTGGTGTCCCTAAATTGTTCGTAGCATATGTGAGCCCTGAGATGCCCTGGCCTCCTATTTTGGGTGCCTCCTGCTTGGTGCCCTGTGCTTCCTGCTCCAGGCTATCGGTGAACCTGTACTGAATAAGCACTCTGACGACGGGTGGACTTGATTTCCTCAGCAGCTGGTTACATAACACATTATTTGGTCATGGACAGGAAGCAGGAATAAGACTGGCTGATATTTAGTACAGAGTGTGTCATTTACTTTTTACATTGCAAGACTGGCAGTGGCTCTTCCTGTTCTTGTTTGGGTTAATGGAGGAAAAAGCTATTTCTTTGCTAAGTCGACCATAGGATAAGTCTGTTGTGGAATGTTTGGTGTGGGAACAGGTCGGTTGATCTGAGCAAGGAGAATGGTGGAACCTGCCATAATTCCTCCATTACATTTCCAGGCTGCATCTTTGAAGGCCATTTATATAAAGAGCAGGAGGAATTCCACCCTGAGGGACAACCCTGTATCACCTGCTCCTGCACTGTAAGTGCTCTTTGCTTTGCTCATAAACAGTTGCTCTTCTGGCCCATTGGTCTCTGGAGCTTTTTCTGATCTTGCCCTCAGTTAGCCTTTGCACTGCATTTCTCTCCTTCAACATGCATTTTCAAACTAAAATATAAACATATTAGACAAACATAATCAGCAAACCTGCTACAAAAAAGAACACATTTTGAGATAAAGGCATCCTAACACCTCTGCTTGAAGTTATATACCTTTTATATACCTTTTGAATAGAGGTGCATCAGTCTTGTCCCATACACTGCTCATGTACTCATACTCATTCTTGTGACAATGCACTGATTCCTATCACCGATAGCATGTGATGACGTATCAGTGATATCTTTATTGAGCAAAATAAAGGGGACCACAAGTTGTCTGCAGTGTGGAAGCACTTCAGAATGAACAACAAAATCCAAAGCATACTGTGCTCTGTTAACATATCAAGAAGAGATACGAAAACAAGTTCATATAACACAAGTAATCCAGTAAAACATCTAAAAACTAAACATAAGAAAGTATGACAAAATTGCCGCTAGCAGCAGCAATATTCTGCAACTTATACAATCTCTTCTATGGAAGTGTTCTTTGCATAGAGTTTTTTGAAAGACTTTATTCCAAGTAATGAGCCATGTAAGCAATTTGGTAAAACCGATCTCAGGGAGAGGAGTATAATGCTGGTGGATCATCTGGCCAAATTTAAGAAGTTCATCCGTTCCCTGTGTTGGCTTGACTCTAGGCTGTAACCTAGGATAGCCTGTGTCTTTTTTCCACCCCTGAAGTTAAGGTTAGCCTTCAATTTTTGCATACTTTTGTTTAATTTAGTTCTATCCATGTCTGTTTACAATTTGTATACCACTCTAATGGAATAGTATAAAAGACACAGGAGTTGTAATGTTAGTCTTGTATCTTTGGACCGTTTTCTTCTAGGCTACTTTGTGCCTGTTCATTTGGCAGTGAAACAACCGGTAGCTTATCACTAGGCTCTAATGTGGAAAGAAAGCTAGGTAGTCTTAAGTTTCAATGTTGGAATATCCCATTACAGCTGGGATGCGGGGCATCTTTGTCTATCCTGAAAACTGTCATTGATAATGCAAATAAGAGATATGTTGCTATGATTTAAGTGATCATATTATGTCATATCCTTAAATATAACTTCTGGAAATTCTAACTTCCTGGGGTCCCTTGTTTTTGGGGGCCCCAGGTGGCTCCCTACCCTTGCCTTATGCTAAGTCTGACCCTGTTTGTAACTGTCCAAATTGTAGAAATAAAATAGTGGTATGAGGCTTCTGCAATATGATGATGATATAGGTAATCAATATCAGACAAGTAACCCCGTGTTGGTATCTGACAGTGACTAACCAGCGATTATCACTTTTGTTGGGGAGGTAGGCTTACTGTAGGTTACACACAAAGCATGATAACAGAGAGATTTATGTTTTGCCATTAAATTCAACTTTCTAGTCTATTTTTCTAACACAGTTTAGATAGATATAGATAGATAGATAGATAGATATTACATTGACCTTTTTTTTAAAGTAATTAAGTTAATTATTGAGCTGGTGGACTGAAGCCCAGTGATTCTTATACAGCCGCACGCACCACAAACATCAGTAAGGGTAGATCCTCTGCCCAGTCCCTTCCTGCCTCTACACAATATGCACGCAACATAGTTTTTAGAGTTTGGTGAAAAGGTTCCAAAGCACTCAGGATGATAAGCACTCAATATCTGATGTTTCACCTTTAACAAGTTCAAGACTTCAGCAAACAACTTTGATGTAAAATTCGACTTGGCAAACCCTTGGCAAACCAAAAATAGACCAAAATTTTACAAGCTCTCTTGCAATTCACTTGGCTATGAGGCTTTGCAAGGGGATAACCTCAGGGTGACAGGTAGACGTGCACATAATTGTCAGTATATATAGGTGTCCAGATGCAGATGTAGGCAATGGGCGCACACAATCAATAACAAGCCTTTCAAATGGCTCAGTCACTGCAGGAATCGGCTGCAGTGGGGCAGGTGGAATAACCTGGTTTGGTTTGCCTGCAAGTTGGCACGTGTGGCAAGAGCGGCAGTATTTTGCAACAGCAGATTTCAAACTGGGCTAGAAAAGTATTTTGCAATCCGCTGAAAGATCTTATTGATGCCTAAGTGGCCTGACAGGGGGTGATTATGATATATTGTATCATGTTACTCCTAATTTGCATCTAATTTGTTCTGATGTTAAATTGAGCAAATGTGCACTTACTACCCAGGTAAATAGCTTTAAACATTCCTTTGACTGCCTACATCTTGTACACAGTACTGAAAAATATCAGTCATAATGGAGTATGTGGTGTAAATGTTAAATCACACCGCAAGACAGTGCCGCCCCTCCCTACACGCAGAACGTAGGCGTAGGGCCCCACGATCCATGGGGGGCCCCATTTTCTGCAAGGGGACGCATTCTCTGCAAATGCGCAAAGGATGCG
>JAODKC010000137.1:23068564-23080303 GCA_026777985.1 Mormyrops attenuatus | reverse complement strand
TTAGTTAGGTTCTCCCCAAATGAGCTTGATGGGCCGAATGGCCTCCTCTCGTTTGTAAATTTCTTATGTTCTTATGCTTATTTATGATTTCAAGACATCTTAGGACGTTCATTGGTTTTCCATCTCCCTCTATATGCCTAATTGGGCTGTGTATGTGTTTGCACTTCCAAAAGGCCTACTTGGGTTCTGTGCAGTTGATGTAGCTTTGAATGTTTCTTGTCAGGGTGGAAGAACAATGTGCAAGAGGGAGGTGTGTCCTGTACTATCCTGCCCTGCCTACCTCAGTCACACCCCACTTGGAAAGTGCTGCCCTAAATGCTTAGGTAACTCAGTCCTGCTGTCTCACTCTCTCATATGCTGAACCTTTGTTTCTGATATTGTTCACAGTCCAACCAAAGCTTACTGATCACACAGAAACCTTCTTTTTGTTGCAGGCCAGAGAAAAGTGTTTGATCTTTCGTTGGGAAGCTGCTTGTTCCACAGTGAGGTCTATGAAAATGGCACCTCCTTTAAATACGATAACTGCACCTACTGTACCTGCAAGGTTAGACTTGGTTATAATCAGGATGTGCAGATATGAAGTTAACTGCTCTTTGAGATTTTTTGCTCATCTTTATTTAACATTTTATCTTGTTTGTTATATTAAACATCAGTGCTATATGAAAATTTCTGCTAGCAGTACACTATCATTTTGAACATACAATAATGCAAGCAAGTAAAAACACTAGCACACTCTGAAAAGAGCTAGTTCTAACATATTGTACACACAGATACATCCAGACTGCCATTCTCTTTCTTAGGATTCTACGATAGTGTGCAGGAAGAGATGCTCTAAGCCTGGAAGCTGCCAGAGAAGTTCAGTCCACTGTTGTGACGAGTGCCTGTCATACATGAAGGTGGAGGATATCAAGTACTGCCGTGTCAGGAACAAAGTCTACAGGGTGAGAACACCTAGTGTTATCTGGTAGGCTGAACATGAGTGCATGACCACTATCAAATGGCAGATTATACATATATTCACTCCCACAGTGCCTCAGAGCAAGTTGGTACAAAAAGTAATTTACACCCTGCCAGGAAAGAAGTTGGCAAGTGTTTAAAAAGTAGAATGCCAAGTTATACTCTTTTTATCCATGTGATACAATAATAACATGCAGATACTGTGATCCTCCTGGTGTATGATTTATGGAATAACATCTCTGCTTTATGGAAATAAAAAATCACTCATACTTATGAGAATATGCTCATGTTATTGTGCTGGCTGACTATAAAACAAATTAAAATTATGTGTTTCAAGTATTAGTAAAACATACACATTCGATGGATAAGTCTGTCATTGTCATCCTGACTGGGTATTTGAGTGTGAAAGCCATAGGGAAAGTTATCTGAATGATAAAGAAATAAGTTCCATTTTTTGGTGGAATTCCTAATTAAAAAAACTTAATTATACTTAAACACCACACCCAGACAGAATATATAGGGTATTGTTTGTGAGAAATATTTCAAGGAAACAAAATAAATCTTGGCTCTAATCTTGTAAAAGTGGAGCTAAGCATGCATGCTACAAAAGAAATATGATGATAAAGCAATGGAGAGATTAATGCTTTATTTATCTTCTTAAGGATGGGGACCGGTGGTCATCAGTGAACTGCACACTATGTGCATGCGTTAAAGGGACCATAGAGTGTCACACGAAACAATGTGTGCCAATCACAAGCTGCCCCTCGGTGAGTGTCCCCTTTGAAGGGCTCATTTTCTCCCCCTGGCCATTCCTATGCTCAGGTACTACAATGGTGTGATTATTAAGGCAACATAAAAATAAAAATATTCTGCATAAAAAGCATATAAAACATCTAAGAAAAAAGATGACGAGAGCAATTATCATTCGATGATGCATTTTATGGTGGCTTGAACTGATGGTGGCAAATGTGTCAACACATTAAACATACCACATAGATCCAGTCTCCAGAATCACATACAGGCTTGTTGTCATGATGACAGTCTGTTTGCTGAGTAGGAAAGTGCAATGTGGAATTGCCTTTCTGACATTAAATATAGCAAGCTAAATATAAGGCTTGAAGGAAGAACTATCTAATATTCTGCTCTACATTTCATGTTTAGCAATGTGCATCTAAATGTGTATTGCATCTGTCAGAAAGCTGTAATTCTATAAAGAGTGCACTTTCCTTTGAAACACACTATTATCAGTCACACTAATAGATGGCAAACAGCTACTGTAAGAGCAACAATACTACTACAAGACACTCATCCTGTGGACACACAGTGATATTGGTAAACTATAGCATACATCTCTGGTGTCAGTATGTAGTTAATAGTTTGTACAAGCTGTACCACTGGAGGGTTTATTGTGATTACAGCATCATGAAGGGTTAATAATAACTTCTGACTCTTTCATTCTTCATCAGTTCGAAAAAACTTAAG
The DNA here is from genome assembly GCA_026777985.1 of Mormyrops attenuatus. Classification (NCBI taxonomy): domain Eukaryota; kingdom Metazoa; phylum Chordata; class Actinopteri; order Osteoglossiformes; family Mormyridae; genus Mormyrops; species Mormyrops attenuatus. Next base: position 23,077,864 of record JAODKC010000137.1, on the reverse strand, counting down.
AGTTACCTACCATAAGAAATTTGCGACTGCCAGACTACATATTGAATGAGTTTAACACCCCCTTTTCCATGGTCTAATTATGCTTTGTGAAAACAAAGAGTTGTGGTGCATGTCTCCTGGGGGCCAATGCATCATTTACCCACTGGCTCCTTGCCACCATCCAAGCTTCTGATTTGTGGACATTTACACGATTTAATGTCAGAGTGGTTGCTTGAACATGGCCCAATTGTACTCTATATTTAGCAAGTGAAAAGTCAGCTCTGTGTCTCTCTGAAGACTTGAAAGAATGAAATGTATATATGTGCAGTCGGGGGTTCAACTTGCCTGGGGGCACTGGCAGGGATGGGGGTGGGGGGGCAGAGTCCTCTGATGTGCCCTTCCATGGAAAGATTGACACAAGCTCCCGTTTCTGCCAGCTGTCTCTTATTTCAGAGGCAGAGCTTGTCTCTCAGCCTTTAATGTTCTAGCACTCTGCCTGTCTTTCACAGAATAAAGTACTCAACAGGACTGGTTGCTGCCCCGTCTGTACTGAAAGTGAGTAAGTTATAGATCTTGTTCCTATTCTTTGTACTTCCTGTCACCACCTCCCTGCACCCTCTTTTAAATGGAGTGCACACAGTTACTGTGGCTGACACTGGATTATTTGTGTGTTTGTAGATGAATTTCTTGGCTAAAGCTGTAACCAAGCAAGATTGCTGCTAGTATAATAGGAGCCCCTTTTGCCAGCTCCAAACGGAAGTGATGGGAATGTTATCACCAAGCAGATCTCCATAAGAACATACAGTAACTGTCTGACACTATTTGGGAATTTGGACACTCAACGATGCTTTCTGTAAAGAAATGGCTTCCCAATTATTAAATGGTCCTCAATGACATCCCCATTTTTTCTAGAATTAATGTTATCAGTTTATGTCATCATCAGGGTTGTTTAGAATGAAATATTTGTCCCCGACACTTATTTCTGCGTTTAAGTAAAATTTGACAGATTTAATGACTCCAATTGTCTTTGTATAAAATTAATTAATCCTTTTTAGCTAGGCTTAAAGTTTCATTGTTGACATTTTGCGTTGTAAAAATATTGCATCCATGTGTAAATACTTTGAGGTAATCAGGCAATCAAGTGATTAGTGAAATATTTTTGTTAACTGAAAAAAATCACATGCTTTGTGGAAAAATACACTGATCAGCATTAACGTTAAAACCACTGACAGTTGAAGTGAATAACATTGATTATCTCATTACAATGGTACCTGTCAAGGATGCAATTATATATTCGGCATGTGAACAGTCAATTCTTGAAATTGATGTGTTGGAAGCAGGAAAAATCGGCAAGCGTAAGGACCTGAACAACTTTGACAAGGGCCAATTTGTGATGATTATACGACTGGGTCAGAACATCTCCAAAGTGGCAGGTCTTGTGGGGTGTTCCCAGCATGCAGTGGTCAGTACTTACCAAAAGAGGTCCAAGGAAGGCCAACCGGTGAACCAGCAACAGGGTCATGGGTGTCCAAGGTTCATTGATGCACATAGTGAAGGCTAGCCCATCTGGTCCAATCCCACAGGAGAGCTACTGTAGCATAAATTGCTGAAAAAGTTAATGTTGGCTATGATAGAAAGAAGTCAGAACACACAGTGCATCACAGCTTGCTGTTTATGGGGCTGCGTAGCCACATGTTAGCCAGATGCCCATGCTGACCCCTGTCCACTGCCGAAAGTGCCTTCAATGGGCATGTGAGCGTCAGAACTGAACTATGGAGGTGGCTTGATCTGAGAAGTCAGGTTTTCTGTTACATCATGTGGACGGCCAGGTGTTTGTGCATCATTTACCTGGAGAAGAGATTGCACCAGGATGCACTATGGGAAGAAGGCAAACCAGCGGAGGCAGTGTGATGCTTTGGGTAATGTTCTGCTGGGAAACTTTGGGTCCTGGCATTCATGTGGATGGTACTTTGACATGTACCACCTACCTAAAGATTGTTGCAGACCAAGTACACCCCTTCATGGCAACAATATTCCTGGCTGGCCATGGCTTCTTTAAGCAGGATAATGTACCTTGTCATACTTTTAAAATTGTTCAGCAATAGTTTGAGGAACATGAAAAAGATTTGCGTTGACTTGGCTTCCAAGTTTCCCAGATCTCAATCCAACTGAGCATCTGTAGGATATGCTACACAAAGAAGTCTGACCCATGGAAACCCTACCTTGCAACTTACAGAACTTAAAGGATCTGCTGCTAACGTCTTGGTCCTGGATTCCACAGGGCATCTTCAGAGGTCTTGTGGAGTCCTTGCCTCAACAGGTCAGAGCTGTTTTGGTGGCATGAAGGGAACCAACATAATATTACGCAGGTGGTTTTAACATTATGGCTGATCAGTGTACATGGCCTGTCATATTTAGCAGTGTTTCAGTTAGCTCTAGATATTAATCCACTTTGTGCTAGTGGTGATGGAGAATGGATGGATGAATCATGCAGGATGACATACTTTAATTATGTCCCTGAAAATGAGCTACCATATACAATTTGGGAATAAGGTTTTGGGGAGTATTGAGTATGTAGGAAAAAATACTTCAATAATTTGTCTCTACCAATATGTAGGGAAATTAATTATTATTTTATTATTAATTAATTATTATGCTTGAATGGTTTATTTCTCCAACAAACAGTCTTATGGAAGTTCCAATTAATCAGTTACTGGAAGATTTATTTTCAGGATATGAATGGAACTCATTAATTACAGTATCACTACGTAACCTGGGTTAGAATGTTCATTACGTGAATGTAACTCTCACCAGGTATGTAGCAATTCTGTGGCAAAACTCTGCTTAGTAACAATTTTGCACCAGTGAAGTGACTCAGGCAGTCACTCAGATGGGAATTTAAGATGTATGCGTATTAAAGGCATGCATTTATTTCTAACACTACAACTAACACACAACAGACATTACACTTAACATAAAACAAACACAAAATAACAGAACAAAACAGAATTAAATCAATGAGCTGGATGGAATATGGGAAGGCAGTAACTTAATTTAAATGGATTCCCTTAAAGGGAAATACAGTTCTGCACAGCAAGCCCTCAATCTTGAAAGTGCGACCCAAATTACAAAATGGATGAACAAGACATATTATCAAATGAATGAAAGTGAGTTTACATGGTTGCGGATGGAGTCTCTGGAAGTTTGTTGGAGAGGTGATGCGATGATCCCGGGGGATGAGGTCTAGAGCGGTTCTCTGCATCTTGCGGCTTCTTCGTAGTTTGCGGCTTTTTCTTCTCCCCTTTGATCAGCGGCTGGTCTCCACGCAAGTATTGTTAGACTTCCGGTTCTGCTCCACCCCCCAAGGGAATCCCAGGTGTGTGATTTTTAAGTGTAAAGTCCATGAATATTGATCACTGGAAATTCGACGCTCAGACCAATGATCTGGGACGTGTGACCGGATTCCTGGTCTAGGGGTGTTATAAAGGCCCGATGAATTTACGAAAGCATGCTGAAGCGACTTTAGAGTGGACTCTATATATCACACACACGCGCACACACACACACACACAGACACACACACACACACATATATAGTTCATGTGAGGGAGATAGAATAGGCAATAATACCTTTATGTGTGGGTAACAAAATTAAGATCATTTAAAGGGACCTACAGAAATAGCATCTAGATATTTATACTGACAAATGGTACTTAGACAAGACACACACAACAGGCAAATCTTAATACAGGTCCTTCTCTTTGGGGTACTGTGCGTGAGGAGGGAGTGGGGTGCATGTTGGATTCTTAAAACACCAGCACTCTTTGTTTCACTCTCTTATCAGTACCTAAGTGTGCACCCACCCAAACTAGGTAACAAGGCGGTACCAGCCTGCCCTAGGCTGGATCTTCAAAACAAGGCTCAGATAGTAGTTATTTTGGGGTTTCTAAATCCCTAAGCCATAAAACTTGGAACGCTGGCCTTCCTTTGCCTTGTTATCTGAATCACCTTGGGTGTGTGTGGATTATGTTTATGTTACATTGTGGACCAAATGTCCTCCACAATGTAATAAAAACCTGTTTTTTTGATGTAAAATGGTCCCCACAAAGATCTGTCAATGCAGTCAAAAAAGACAAAATGCCAAAAGTTTCATAGTTTGTTTGCTTATGGTTAAGGTTAGGGTTGGGTAGAGGTTAAGGTCGTTATGTTGGGATTAGAGTTTTCCCCATAGTCCCCTACAAAGATATAATTATAAACGTGTGTGTGAGTGTGTGTGATCCTACAAGTATTAGACAAATAAATTGATTTCAATTTTACTGCTCATTTTAAATACATATCAGAGGACATTGTTGTATTGAAAAAGCTATGTAGATATTTGTTCTTAAGGCAGAAATTAATAAGCTGAATTTGAAAAAAGGAAAAACATTTCTCACAAAATCAGTGAGCCATCTAAGCCTTGACTTCTGCTGGTGAATACCAAATTGCAAATCTTTTTTGATTAAATTATACATTGATAGTAATGATTCCTGAGCTGTATGTCTGTGTATGTACTGTGTATAGCATGTGCATAACTGTACATTGATGACCTTCATCCTGATCCTCAGAACCTGGCGTGTGCACAGTGTTTGGGGACCCCCACTACAACACATTCGATGGGCGCACCTTTAACTTCCAGGGTACATGCCAGTACGTGCTGACCCGGGACTGTTCACCAGCAGCTGCCTTCCAGGTGCTGGTGAGGAACGACGCCCGCCGCACACGCTCTTTCTCCTGGACCAAGTCCGTGGAGCTGCAGATGGCGGGTCTCAGTGTAGGTCTACACCAGCACCTCACTGTACGCCTGAATGGCAGCCGCGTTGCCTTGCCGTACAGTGCAGCTGGAGTACACATCAACCTGGACAGCTACCTACTTAAGCTCAGCACCAGTGCAGGTGTGCTGGGGTGGCCTTCGCTCTGGGTGTCAGGGGACAATTCTTGTCACAAACCATTTCGTATAGTGCTTTAAGCTAATGTAGATTGTAAAATATATGGCTGTTTCTGCCATTATTAAACGAACAGTAAACTTAATATAATCTACATTTGTTTTGCCTTGTTTTACACGCATTTGTTGCTGTTTTATCCTGTACATTGAGGTCATATAAATATGGCTGTCTCTCTTTCCCTTCCTGGAGCAGGATTGGAGGTAACATGGGATGGGGACAGCTTTGTGGAGGTGGTGGCTGCACCTCACCTGAAGAACAGCCTCTGTGGCCTCTGTGGAAACTACAACGGGCACAAGCAGGATGATGTCATTGGCGGTGATGGTCACTTCAAGTTTGATGTAGATGAGTTTGCTGAGAGCTGGCAGGTGGAAAGCAATGAGATTTGTAATCAACCTCCACACAAGCCCACCCTCCACCTGTGCCCTGGTTTGGTCAAGGTCAAACTCCGTGCCCATCGTGAATGCCAGAAGCTCAAGTCCTGGGAGTTTGAGAAGTGTCACCCTATGGTAGACTTCCTGCCGTTCTACAGGTATGTGTGAAAGAAGATATTTTGTGAATGGTTGCTCTGGATAGACTGTGGTAATTCAGTCCCTTCCCGTTTAACATACTTTTGACTAAATCATGGTAATGAATAAAAGTCACCACATCATGGATTATGCTGTAACTATATGGAATAATGACACAACATTCAGATTAAAACACTGCTGATATATCACCCAAGTAAAGTACACCATGGATAAAATAAAAAATAAAAATTCACCTAATCCAAAACCGGGAGTGGGCAGGGGTTAATGAAAGTTTCCACTCCACCACATGCCTGGTGGCTGTTTGAAATAAATGGACTACAGCAGAAACTTGATGTCATCATCTTCAAAAGGTTCCTTTGGCCTGTTGTGTCATTCTAAAAAAATTCCGTCACCACTTCCAGAAACATGTGCCCTAACTAAGGCTAACACTAATGTTGGGTGGGCAGCTATGGAAAGTCGACGTATGGAAGTTTCGCAATTAAGCTCCCAGATACACTCCATCCTTGGTCATACTGAAGCCTGTTTGTTTGCAGAAAGGCTCTGTATTTTTAGTGCCATCTTATTTTGCTTTTAAGGTCCTGTGTCACAGACATGTGTGAGTGTCCCGTGCACAAGAACTGTTACTGTGAATCCTTCATAGCCTATAGCCGTGCCTGTCAGAGAGAGGGTTCACCAGTGCTCTGGAAGCCTGAGCAGAACTGCATGGGTAAGGGGCATAAAGCAAATTTTACATTTTAAAGCAATGATCATAGACATGGACAGTTTTGTTCTGGAGAAGATAAGGATACTGGCTGTAGTATGAGAGGTGTTTCACACCCACAAAACTTCTCTGTCTGTGTCTATTGGCTAAATGCTATTTTTAAAAGTATTTTACTTCATAGTTCACAGACTTTAAGTAACTGAATGGCAGATGTGTCCTAATTCATTCAAACAAGGAACTGTACTGTTGCAGTAATGAAAGTAACCAAATAAAAGCTTGCATTTTGTACCTTTTTATATACATAAACATTCCAATTGTACTCATTCCTGCAGCTTGTGAAGATGAATAGCTTGAATACACTGTTTCTCTAACAGCACAATCTATATGCAGCGCTAAGCTAGGACTGAAAACTTAAACTTCATAATATTAAATGATTCATTTTAAACACAATAATGTTTTTGCCTTTTGCTTTTTTCTTCTAATCCCCTCAGCCACCCAGTGCAAACACGGTGCTGTTTATGACACTTGCGGTCCTGGCTGTGCCAAGACATGTGATAACTGGAATGAGATTGGGCCCTGCAACAAGCCCTGTGTGGCCGGCTGCCACTGCCCCGCTGACCTGGTGCTCTTCCAAGGCCGCTGCATCAGGCCTATTCTGTGCCCTGGGCAGTGACACTGACTGCTATGGTTGTGCTGTGGATGGGGGAGTCATGTGGGACAGTGGACTAGGATTTGTGTGCTGTGGGGGAGGCGACATAGTGAAAGACCAGGAGACAGGAGGAAGACTGGGCATCTGCTGTTTACTTGCAACTACCTCAGCTAAAGTAACGTGCCTGTGCAACCTGTACTGTGACATAAATCCTCCCCACCACCATCATATCAGTACCACCAGGATGGCACATTTTCTCCCCGGAACTATTGTCTATTACAGTACTTCCCTGAATAAAAGATCCACAGATGCCTTCCTCCACAAAGTAAAGGTAATATGCTCTGTGAGCTTAGATAGTCTATTGCTGACATGATGCTTTAAAAAGCAAAAATGAGAACATTAGGGGGGAGCAGTGGAGGTGGAACCATTATTTTTGAAGATAAATTTAAAAATAATAAAAGGTTTGGGGAGCAGATGAAGTGAATCATCCAACTTACTGACCAGAATTATAGCAAATGGTCCACCTAATTAATATAGCATAACAAGAAGAATCTAGTCAACATATGTTTATATTGGCGTTTTAATTTATGTATCATAAATGTACCATTGTAGCAAATACAAAATCATAAATATTGTGGTTTGATACGGGCAAATATATATTTGTCCTGACATTCAGTTCTGGTTTTTAAAAAGTTGAATTCTTTGTACCAGTAACAACGATTAGCACATTTGGTAAAGTGTACAGAGTAATCTTGTGTTTATTTCCTTGTGGAAGATTTTTTTTCTTGACAGTTTACAGTTTGGCTCTATTCAGTGAAGCCACAGCCATTAGAAGTATTGTGATAATTTAAGGTATTAGTATTCAGTTGAGTTACAAATTAGAAGTATATATAATTAATGAGCATTATATGTCATTGTTTTTCATGTAAATAAAAAGTAATTGACTATACATCACATCATCCCATTCATTGTCCTTCAGGAACTCTAGTAGTGGCAATACAAATGGCTTCATGGGGTCTGAACCTCAAATTTAATTAATTGAAACAATTTCCTGATTTTGAGATGGAATTAAATGCTCATATCATACTTTCTGTCCTACTATTGGACTTTTTGCACCTCCCATGGCATCGGTCTTTCAGGTTTATGCTTTATTCCAATAAATGTTCTTGGCTTGTGAGTTTCTTAGTTTCCCCCAGCAGTTTCATCTGATGGATTCAACATTAGCAAAATGTACGGAGGAGAAAGGGTCAGCAAAAATAACACCCCCCCCCCCTCCAAAACACACCACGGACACAACTCAGAAGCTCCCCAGATTGTTTTTTTTTTTTTTGTAAAAGTAGTTCTCACTGTAAAAAAACTACCTAATGCAATTTTGTTTTACTATTATCTTTATCATCTTTTGCTGGCTTCTAAAAACGCTCTCTTGATATTATGATTTGAACCCGACAGCCATTGTTTCATGGTCATTTGGTTTGTGTTATATTTTATTTTGTTTGTCCTGTCTTGTCAAATTTGCAGCAAGTGCACTGCCTCTTTCTGGCTTGCCACTTTAAATTTAACCAAGAAGCCAATGACTTCTTAACCAAGAAACCAACGGCTATTTGGGAATACAAAACAGATGGTTGATTAATATTTGCTTCATCAGTATTCATTTATTTATTTGAGTTTCAGTAAATAAATGACAAAATGGGTAAATATCATGAGTAAGCTATAACAGGTGAATTACTACTCCTGAACTGTCATAGTATTGGCTAATAACCAAATGTTGCTGTGCACATATAAAACTATTCAACGTATTCTGTCATTGTAAATTTACATTCTATAGGAAGGAGCAGAGTTAAATTGTAGCTTGTTCAAGTAGTGATAATGCTGTGTCACAAAGTTTATAATAGCCAGGAGCTGATTCACATCCACTGAAGTATTTGTGAACCTGCATGCTGGTTAGTAGCCTACTTATTAAAGAACTCCAGGAGGCAGAAGTCAGACTGTTTGCAATTTTTGCATCAGAGTTCCATGCATAAATACCTGCAAAACTATGTATATATATATATAGATATAGTGTAACTGTAAAACCTGGGTTCCCAAATACTAGTGCAGGTTTCCATCAAAATGAATGGCTCCCCAAATGCAAGCGTGGGTTTTCTCGACGACTCTAGCTAAACAGGTCTGCAGGGAGAGAAATCTGAATTTGCTCCAAGGCTCTATCTGGTGGTCAAGTTGGGACATGACAAGCCACTATGCTCATTACATATACCGTATACAAAATATAATTTCCTGTGTATTTAAAAAATGCCTCTATTTATGATAAAAGATATCTGAGTAAGGGATATGGAAAAAGGGAAAAACTTATTTTTTATTTTGTGCAGAAGTTCTCTGTCAAGACATGTACAGGTGCTGGTCATATAATTAGAATATCTTCAAAAAGTTGATTTATTTCACTAATTCCATTCAAGAAGTGAAACT
>JAODKC010000137.1:23013043-23026994 GCA_026777985.1 Mormyrops attenuatus | reverse complement strand
TAGTTAGGTTCTCCCCAAACGAGCTTGATGGGCCGAATGGCCTCCTCTCATTTGTAAATTTCTTATGTTCTTATGTTATGTTCTTATGTTCATAAAACCTGGCACCTCAGAACAAAGAGAAGCTCTTCAGCACTTCATCACTTTAGCACTTCAGCCCGAAGAGAGAGGCAAGAACATCAGCCCGCAGAAAGACAGAGAAGAGCAGTCCGCGAAAAGCCCTCCTGAAGCCTGTTGGTGAAGGCCTGCTATCCAGCAGAGAACTGCAACCAAAGCAAAGCCTTGCACCTTAAAGCTGCACAAGGAGAGAGAATCCTAGGGCTCCACTTCCATCAACCGCTGGCCTGCTTGATTGCTATCATTCCCTCAGCGCATCACCTCTGCAACCAAGTAAACCAACTTCCTTTCATCCTAACAACCTAAGCTGTTCTGTTAATCTGCTTTATGACTTTAGGCTCATGTGTTCCCAAACTGGGCTTGCTTTGCAGAACAGTGTTTCCCTTTTAGATTACCCATTTAAATCTGATCACTGCATTTTTATAGTACATTCTGTTTAGTTTTATCCTGTTATTTTGTGTTTGTTGTTTATTTTAAGTGTAATGTCTGTCTTATGTTAGTTGTAGTGTTAGTTAGGAATAAATGCATGTCTTTTACAGAACTTCAGCCTCCGTTCACTGAGTGTTCGCAATAGGTCACTGACTCTGTGTGATTCTGGCTACTAAGTTCTGAAACCTCAAACTCGCCTGACTCGCTAGACTCTCTCTCCAATCGTTTACATTACCTGGGGATGCAGCTCGCTGGACGAGCCTTCTAACCCAGGTTACTAAGCGATACTAGTAATTAATGAATCTCATTTAAGTCTCACATTAACAGACTCACAGGGATTCCGCAATTGAGTTCGGAGGAACCAACCATTCGGCATAACAATTAGTGAATAATCATTACTCAATTAATCATTACTTTAATTAATTAATTAAATTTAATTAATTTCAAACATATTGGTGGAGATATTAAAATTTACCTGAGCTAAATATTCCTACAAGGGGGATATTCTGAGTTCATTCCCTCTGGACTGCTGGTGGCCGGGAAGACAGGTGTTGGGCTGATGATGGGGGGCAAGCAGTGGGAAATAGTGGGGCGGGTGCCGGCTGGACAGCGGGAAACAGTGGGGCGGGCGCCGGCTGGTCAGTGGGAAACAGCAAGGTGGGGGTCAGTTGTACAGCGGGAAACAGGGAGGCTGAAGCTGGGACACCTGGCTGAGAGCAGGGTGAAGCCAGTACACTTGGGGGCGAGCAGGACGAAGCTGGGACACCTAATTCTGGTTCGGCCAGCATGGCTACTGCAGGGTCAGGTGTGGGTGAGGAGGCCTGTCTTGGGCCAGGAGCCTGGAATGCAGGCAGAGTAGCCCTAACTGGGCAGGGAGCCTGAAGCGGGGCCTCCAGGGGCACAGCAGAGGTGATAATGGACTCTGAAAGCTCAAACAGAGTAGCAGACTCTTCCGGGCCAGGATCTGGAGGCTCAGAGGCACGGCAGCATCCACAGGCACCACTGGCTTCTACCACTTTTTCTTCCTGCAACTGAGTACAGCAGGGAATGCTGCAGTGAGCTGCCAGAAGCCAGTGGACAATACAGCAGTGAAGTTTGGGGAGCCAGTGGATGGTCCTGAAACAAGCTGAGCGACCTCCAATGGTGAAGTGCGAGCAGCGAGGAGTCGGCAGGCTCTGCCGCAATGGAAAGCAGTGCTGGAGACCCCTGAGACTCCTCTATCGCTATCACTTCCTCAACCTCTGACTCCAGGGAGAGGGCTTACATTTGCTGCTGTACCTCCTGAAGGCAGGCCATTCTCTCTGGAGAGAGATGCCCTGGCACTTCAGCCTGGGTAGTCAGGTAAGCCTGAAACAGGAGGTTTTAGTCGGTGGTAAGCACCTGGGGGACCTATCATCTCTCTTCTTGGGCTGGTTGGGGGGTTGTGGAAGGTGGAAGCAGGGAGGGAGGTGAGCAGGGTAGCTTGCAGAGTCTAGGCATTTTGTCACAAGAAAAGGGATGAAGGACTTGGGAGCATTAGGGGGAAACAAACTGGGGTTTTATTAAACAAGGAAACAGATCTGAAACAAACTGGATCATGGGAGACAAACAGGAGGACCAAAACCCTGGGAGGGCAGGGGCAACAAGAGGGGTTGACATCAATGCCTGGCCCTTTCATGCATGGTGTCCACATTTGTGGATAGTTAATTTAACACCTTTTTGTGTTACTTTATCAAGATTTACTTCTCCAGACCCCATGGGGACAGTAATCTTTGGTTTGATTGCTCTTCTGGTTTCGATCTTCTGCCTGATTCTAGACTTCGCTCTTCGCAACTCCCCTTGGATACCTTTGCTTTGGCTGTGTGCTTGTTGTCTGTGATCCCTATGTGTGTAAGGAGTGACTGCTGTTTATGCGATACGTGGTGTTTACCATTATTTGGTTAGGGAGTTTAGGTTTAGGCATTGTCATTTTGTTTCCACTTCGTTTTCCCTTTAGGTTTAGTTATCTTGGGCTGTACTGTATATTCGTTAGATGTGCTCTTGTTTGTTTCTTTGGCCTATGTCACTCCCAAAGTCTGTTACACCTAGTGCTTGTGAAGTGTCCGTGAAAAACCATAAAAAACTCCTTTTTGCAATCCGTGACACCGTGCAGGAATCAACCAGGTTTAGTCCTGCTGACCTAGTGTTTGGTCACGCTGTACGTGGCCCCTTGAAAGCTATAAGACCAGTGGTTTTCCCCCAATGTGTCTCCTCCTCCCCAAGATGTATTTAAGTTCATTAGTGCTCTCCGTGGTCGCATGTCAGTGGTCTGGGAGCTAGCTCGGAGGTCCCGGGGTGCCTCACAGGAGAAAATGAAAACACTGTTTGATAAGTCCGCACAAGCCTGATCTTTTCAAGCTGGTGATCACGTCCTCTTCCCTTCATGCTCGTGTTTCTGGACCATATGTTATACAGTTGAAACTGAGCCCTACCAACTATGTGCTTGTGACCCCAAACCGCAGGAGGAAGACTCGTGTGTGTCACGTGAACATATTAAAGCCATACCTCGATCGATCGGCACCCCATCCCTCACTCGTTTCCGCTCAGCCTCCCGCTCACATAGGCATAGTATCTGTTAATAATTACTTACCTGAAACGGATGATTTACACCTTGGTAGAAATTGTTTGCCCTGTGCTCGACTCCCTAATTCAGAAGTCCTGTTGACCCTGTCAAAACGAGTCAGCCATCTGCCCCGGTCTGCCCAAGACGACATTTCGTCCCTGGTAAGACGTTTTCCGTCTCTATTTTCGGATACCCTTTTGCGCACCTCTGCTGGTGAGCACGACATAGATGTTGGTGCTCACCCTCCCATTAAGCAGCACCCGTATCGGGTTAACCCTCAGAAGCGGTCTCAGTTGTCACGTGAAACCAATTATTTGCTAGAAACAGGCCTCGCGGTCCCTAGTAGTAGTCCCTGGTGTTCCCCCTGCCTACTGGTTCCCAAACCTGACGGTATGTTCCGGTTCTGTACAGACTACTGAAAGGTTAACTCAGTGACTAAGCCAGATGCCTATCCACTTCTGCGAATGGAGGATTGTGTCAATCGCATTGGGTCTACCAAATACGTGACCAAGTTAGACCTGCTGAAGGGTTACTGGCAAGTTCCACTGTCTCCCTGTGCCTCAGAAATATCCGCTTTTGCCACCCCTGATGTGTTTCTACAATATACCGTGATGTCATTTGGGTTACGTAATGCCCCTTCTACTTTCCAAAGACTAATGCACCATGTGCTTGGTGACATTCAGAACTGTGAAGCCTATTTAGATCATTTATTCAGATTCCTGGGAGCAGCATATATGTTCATTAGAACAAGTTTTTATCAGGTTGCAGAAAGCCTCACTCGTCCTTAACTTGGAGAAATGTGAATTTGGACAAGGTATGGTTAGTTATCTTGGAAAATTGGTCGGACATAGAATGGTCAAGCCCCTGGACATAAAGGTCCAGGCTATTAGTTCATTCCCTGTTCCTCAGACACCGTGTGAGTTAAAACGCTTTTTAGGGATGGTCGGCTATTACCGCTGTTTTTGCCGGAATTTCTCAGACGTCGTTGCGCCCCTAACTCAGCTGCTACGCAAAGGTGTGTCGTTCGTTTGGTCTCCAGCCTGTCAAGCTGCATTCGATTCTGTCAAACTGCTTCTCTGCAGTTCCCCTTTTCTGGTTGCCTCAGATTTCTCCAAACCCTTTAACACTAGAAGCGCCGTGCTGGTTTGACCTACTTAAAGCGCGGCTAGGTGGTCAAATGACCACTAAGTGTTACTGACACATAATGATCACTAGATGGCGCTTTTTGCACATAGCAAATAATTTGGTTATAAGATCAGGGTGCGTTCGGCCAAAGAGTCATTCATTTCCATGTTCCATGTTGAGTCGACTGAGAAAATCATCTGAAAAAACTAGTTTCATAGTATTTGTTTTTAATGTTTATCTTATGTCTTGGATACTGTGAAGGTTTGTCACAACTTGGCTTTCTTTTGTATTCAGATTCACTCACTTCAGAGAACTTTGAGGAAACTGGATGAAGAAATTTATTTAAGCATTATACTGAACATATAAAATGATAGAGAAGCTCAATAAAATCAGTAAAATCTATGGCCTATAATATAGAAAGGCTTTGTGCTCTATTTAGAAAACTACATGCCACAACAAATCACAACGCTAACCATTTTAAGCACATGTAAAGGAAATACTATGATTATATTGCATAGACATTCGTTCATTCTGACAATGTTAAAACATTAACATTAAAAAAATAAAAGCGCGGAAAGCAAGAAAGTGGTGTGTGCGGCCACTCGATGAGAATAGGATCAAAGATTTCAGCGTGTTGTAATTTATTGTGTTATTTGTGAGATTTTATTTATTTTACGTATTTTTAAGTGGACAGATAAAGATTTCTGACTAATTTTTGAGCATGTGCAACAAGCACTGACTGAGATACTGACGTTAGTTTCACGCATTCAAAAACATTCAGTAACTGCGTTGTTTGTTACATTTGCGTAGTTAATGTCCTAATAAACTGCTGCTTGTGATTGACAACTGATTGTTTTCCATTGAAGACCTCAGAGAAGATATAAAACATAGTAATTCCTTTTTTGGTTTATACGTTCATAAGGTTTTCGAATTTTTAAAACAGTACAGAAGCTAACAGTTCGATAACTGGTTAGTGCCCTCGCAGCATAGTGTCATATAATTATGGACGCAGAAAGTTTAATTCAAGGCTCAACACCTAGTCTGCCAAATAGCCAACATCTCCCAACCCCCTCTCAACAGAGTAACACAGTCTATTGTTAGTTTGAATGATTTGCCCGAAACCAATTCATATCACGAGTAGCTTTCCACCAACTATTGCGTCTTAGCTGAAACTAATTCTACACATGTAATAAAAAAATTTAGGCACAGCTTGTTAATGAATGAATATGCATTGCATTTTATAAATACAATGTATGCTGCGATGCATTTTTGTCAACAAAGTCGTGTGGAAGTGTAGGCTTTTACAGTAAATAGCGTAGGGTCTGCATTTTTACCATTTATTGAAAGTGAATCACAGCACGAAAAACACAAAACCTCTTTTTGGTGAATCAACAGTTATGTAGTGTGTATTTATAGTAAATTCATCAGAAAATAAATTATACAAGATAGATACCTAAGTAAGTCTATAAAATGAAAAAAATGAAAAAAATATACATAAGCACTTTTTGAGCTATTCTGCTAATATCCTGTGTGTCGAGATGCAGTGACACCTTTACACAGCCTGCTCAAGCAGGGAATGTTGTGCTTCCGCCTCGCTGTTTTGTGCTTCCATTTAATCTGGAGAGATATTCGACCGACAGTCTAGAACAGAGGTCACTAACAGGTGGGTCGCGGTCCGGGTCCAGACCCAGAAGCTGTCCCATACGGACCCGGACCGATAGCCAAAACAGAAAATTTTGATTTAAAGCAGTGAAGCTAAGACCTGCAACCAAAAAGCCGTAATGTTCCTAACAGAGTGGCTGCTCTGTCCTGAAATCGTAAAGCTGAAAAGTTTTCAATCCCAGTGTGTACTATATAACATGTTGGATATATAAACATAGTTTATTGGTGATTTCATGTTCATTTAAGTTTCTGCTTTTTAACAACTGTATAAACTGATGTTATTTGTTATATAAATCAACTCAGGTGAAACAAAAAAGTATGTTTTCAGGGTTGCCAAATCTCAAGCATATGGCATTACACTCACGCTTTCAGATGGATGCAGGAAATCTTACAGCAAATCTATATTACACACTAAATAGTTATCTTCCGGACCTTTGCTTCAAGTATTTTTCTCTAACTGGACCTCTTTAAATTTTAGTTGAATACCCCTGGTCTAGAACAACAGCCTAGGTGTGATCCCAACCCCCTCCTAATGAGGCAGCATTCCAAGCATAAGTTTGGTGTGGAAAGCAAGAAGGTGGTGTGTGTGGCTCCTCAAGGAAAACAGGACCAAAAATTTCAGTAACTGCATTGCTTGTGACATTTGCGTGGTGAATTTGCTAATAAACAGCTGTTTGCGATTAACAACGTCCGATTGTTTCCTACTGAAGACTGTGTAAAACACAGTAATTCTTTTTTAGTTTGTATTTCCTTAACATTTTAAAATTAGAATTTTAAAACAGTACATAAGGTAACATTTTCCCAGTGCATGCGCATGGACGGGGAAAGTACAATCAAGGCTCAGCACCTAGTCTGCCAAATAGCCGACGTGTAACACCTCCCAACCCCCTCTTAAAAGAGTGACACAGTCTACTGTTAATTTAAATGACTCAGTAATGCAGAAGTTCCCTTCAACGTAGGCTGATGTTTTACAAGTAGCTTTATTGTCTTTCAAAGGCTTACATTTTATTTGGCTTACATTTCTGGCAAATGTCATAAGTTTTATTCCCTGACCATCTGCCGACTTGATACAGTGGAGAAGTACTTTCTGGCTGCTTGATTTGCTGACCAACTCCAGTCAAGTTCCCTTCAAAATAGTAAATTTTGCTCAGGATGCTTGCATCACTTTATCAGCATTCCAAGCACAACTTTGGTGCATTCTTGCAGCATTTGCCACAGACAAATCTCTTGCATGTCTGGCAGATGTAACAAGTTTTGTTCCCTGAACATCTGCATTGTCTCCTTTGTGCAGGCAGGGAAGGAGGTTCAGGAAAAGTTCGCTTACATGCTATTGCCCCTGCTGCCTTTGCCACTTTCTGATGCGCACACAGCTCCTGTTTCCGTAAATTCCCAAATTTCCTTCTGCTTATGGTAACGTTCATGCACTATTTGTACAGAATATGTGCATTAATAGCAGCCAGGTCTAGGAGGTTGTAAAACACAGCTACGGGCCATTGCCGGGTGCCCCCCTTTACCGAATACAACCGTGCCATTTGATCCATAACATCAACGCCAACTTTAGTGCTGTAAATTGGCTCGGGCAGTTTCTTCGTGCCATTATCAGTTGAAACTGTCTGATCCATTGTGTTCAGAACACATACATTTTTCTTTGGTTTTGCCGGGTAAATTGTGAGTGTGACTTTTCCAGCCTTCAGCACCTTGGAGGAAAATCTTTCAGACTGTGCCTTTGTACATAGGGGCATTTCTCGTCTGTTTTTATTCAACAGCTCCCCCCATGCTGTCATTATCACCTGTCCATTATCACCTGCCAATTGCCCTCAAAAGATGTTAGAAATGTTAGATATTAGAAATGACTTAGAAAATGAATGAAATTAGAATGTGTGAAACTAATGTCAATATCTCTATCAGTGTATGTTGCCCATGCTCGAAAATTATAATCAGAATCTTCTTATCAGTAATCAGAAATCATATCAATAATCAGAAATCAGATATCTGTCCACTTTAAAATGCGTAAAATAAATAAACAAATTAAAGATTAACATCTCACAAATAACACAATAAATCACAACTTCTGCTCCTTTATTTTTTTCTCTCTCTGAAGGTGGATTTTCTGAAGTGCGCAACAACAACTCTGCTTGTTTAAACCAGACAGATCGACTTAAGGAAAATATCATTACAAACCTTAATGTGTCTTCTTTGGAATATACCCGCTCTCAACAAATACAAACGTCTGCTTTTATATGAAATACTTAAATTAACCAGCTTATACGTTTCTTGATTGTGTTCTACTGATCGACACGCCCTCAAGCGTGACTCGCTATTGATATGCCAATAAGCAATAACTAAGTAATAGCTCTCTATTTATTAAACTGAAAGGAATTTGTGAATGATTTTAATACATTTATATAGCCATCACCGCTACTGAGCTTACCATAGCTTACAGACAAACTATCAGAATAATGTTAGTGTTGGCAGATATGAAAAATGTGCTCTCAATTGTCAACTGTATATATGTAAATGAGTTTGTATTGATGACCGAAGGGTGGCAGCTGTGAGCTAAGCCGATGTTGAAAAGTGTTAATAAAGTTTTTCTTCTTGAAGGTAAAGAGACAGGAGTTTCCCGCGTGTGTGCGTCAGTCCTCCATAAAGGTTTACATATTCAGTTTAGTATAATATTTTACACGCCATAACCACTGTAGCATGTATTTCTGCTAAAAGTTAGTTATGTATATGGGCGTGAAACATAGATGTATATATCATTTATCTACTTTTCAAAACGTTTGCATTTTACCATTGTAAATTGTTGCTTCTGTAAAATATTGGCATGTCATGACGTGATCGTAATGATTAGTTACATATTTACACATAAATTAGAGACAATAGTTATGCTCATGTAGACCTGCATGAAACAAAAATCCGCGGGTCATAGTTTATTAAATTATGTTAGTAATCATTTGCGCACACAAACACACACACGTGTATAGATGATCCTTGCACCATCTGCTGAATGACTAGAGAATGGTAGCTTGGGAAGGCAGGAAACAGCAAGGTCGAATGCACAGCTGCCCGCAATTTCGCACAAGTATGATCAAAATAGCCTTAAACTATCTTGTACCCTGTATCTTGTGCG
This sequence comes from Mormyrops attenuatus, assembly GCA_026777985.1. NCBI lineage: Eukaryota > Metazoa > Chordata > Actinopteri > Osteoglossiformes > Mormyridae > Mormyrops > Mormyrops attenuatus. Next base: position 23,017,953 of record JAODKC010000137.1, on the reverse strand, counting down.
ATTTTGAAAATTTAAGTGTGCTGGGCGATACAAAGCACAAATCTAGGAAAGTCATGAAAGGAGTGTCCTGGAGTTTGAGTGCAAAGTTTTTTTGTTTTTTTGTTTTGGTTGTTGCAGTCAAATGACCGGCGCTCGGCGCTTCGAGGGTTAAGCTAGAAGTGGATGCTAGTGGTATTGGAGTTGGTGCTGTTCTTCTACAAGGAGACAACTGCGGTCTTGATCATCCCATTTGTTATTTTTCTTGTAAAAAAATTTGTAAAACACAAATTAGCATCTTAGCCATAGAGAAAGAGGCCTTTGCCCTCTGATTTGGCATTTTGAAGTGTATGTGGGGGATAGTCCCCAACCAGTGGTTGTCTACACGGTTCATAACGCCTTAGTTTTCCTCTCTCACATGTGTAATATGAACCAGCGTCTCATGCGCTGGGCAGTAATTCTACAATCCTTCAACCTTGAGATCAGACACAAAAAAGAGATTTGTAATTTAGTGGCTGATGCCCTCTCTCGGGCTTGACTTGTACTTTCGATTGTTTTTGTTTTTTTTCCACTCTGTGATCCTGGTACGGCTGTTATGTATAACACTCCTATTTTGTATTTGCATTAGTAATTGTGAACTCCTGCCGGGGTTCACTCTTGTGTGGGGGGGTGTTACGTGCCGTAAGTTTGAGGTACATGCCGTAAGTGTTATGTGCCGTAAGTTCCAGGAAGATGCCCTGCAAGTCTACGGATGTCTTGCCCACTCGCCCATTCGCCAGCTGCTCTTTTGACTCCGCCCTCTGGCCCTGGCTCCGACTCCCTCATCCTCGGAGCGGTTCCGGTTTTGCCGCAAGAAAGGACGGCCGCTTCAACATCTCAGTGACCGCTGCTCGCCTGTCTGCTTGCTCTTCCCTCACTTTTTTTGCTGTGCTTTGCCTTTGTGATTTGACTACTCATGCATGACTGTTTTGTTCTTCATTTCCGACTCTCGCCTCGCCCTCTTCTGGTACCTTTGCTTTGGTTTGATTGCTCTTCTGGTTTCGATCTTCTGCCTGATTCTAGACTTCACTCTTCACTACTCCCCTTGGATACCTTTGCTTTGGCTGTGTGCTTGTTGTCTGTGATCCCTATGTGTGTAAGGAGTGACTGCTGTTTTGGTTTATGCGATACATGGTGTTTACTGTTATTTGGTTAGAGTGTTTAGGTTTAGGCATTGTCGTTTTGTTTCCACTTCGTTTTCCCTTTAGGTTTAGTTAGCTTGGGCTGTGTATTCGTTAGATGTGCTATTGTTTGTTTCTTTGGCCTGTGTCACTCCCGAAGTCTGTTACACCTAGTGCTTGTGAAGTGTCTGTGAAAAACCATTAAAAAAACTATAAAAAAGACTCCCTTTGTGTCCCGTGTTCCCTTTTCCTAGCCCTTGGTTGTCCTGTATCTCCCTTTTCCTTCTCCTTCCCTTTTTGCTGTGCTCTGACCCTAGACCAGAGTGTAACAGGACTTTCACACAAAATAAGAATGTATTGCCTCAATCATATAATGCTTCTCACTCACTAGATAAGTGCTGACCTACCATACAACTATATAGATATCAGTCATTTGTACTGTTTTTTTAAAAAAAAATATATTAGATGTTCGTATTTAACTGAGATTATTCAGCATGAACGGAGAATGAGCGAACTGAGAACGTAATTTTTTATTTGTTCTCATATTTACTACACTGTTGCAAAGTTTCCACATGCTTTTCACTACAGTTGTGAATATCATTGGGAGGTTGTCCTCTGTTTTTTATGTGTCTTGGTGTTTTTTTTTTTAATTAAGCTTTTATACACAACATAAAATTAACTAAAACAGACATTATATAAATCATTGTCAGCTGTGGTCTTATACCCCTTTTTACTCCTTTGTTGCATGGTGCCAACGTGTGTGGACAGTTAAATAGCTTATAAATGAAACATGTTTTTAAAAAAATAAAATGTTTGCAGTTTAAGCACAATTTTGAATAATAAAAACATTTTTTTTTAAATCTGGATGTTTTTTTTTCTTTATTCATGCTTGAAAGGACTAGATTGGCAAATGCACCACTGGGAAGCACTTAAATACCTGACTAATAAAGGAACAAACAAGAGGCAGCTGGGAGTCATTAACACAAGGCCAGGAATGAGAGGTAAGACAAATGATTAACGGGCGTGGCTCGTTACAGCCACACTAGGGCGGAAACAGGAGGGTCAGATTGGCAGGGTGTGACAACTAGCACAAACACATACTAGTAGCAATACCATTATTATCAGATACTTTATCTATTGTCTTAATAGAAGACGAGACATTTGGAGCCCAAATGTCACAACTGAAACATTTTTATTGTGAAATTTTAAGTAGTTTGGCAAAAAAGTGTTTAAGAAACACTACTAAATAGAGTAAGCCTATACAAAACCTAAACCAATTTAGGAAAGGACAAAGCACAAATAGTTGAATCACCATTACAATGTCAGCTACAATAACAGTAGTTTGATGATCCAATGTGCACTACCCTATGTCCTCCTCTAAGCTCTTTTACCAGCAATAATGATGTAAATGATGTAAGAGAATGAACTTTCATTTGCACAAGGACAGCTAAACCGGAATGCTTCTCTTTACCTGTCACCCTCCATGAGACACATATGCAAGTGAGAACAAGCTTGGGGGTGACAGAAACTGGTTAGCCAGTGTGCAGTACCCCTGGAGCTGGATTTAAGGGTCCTCTTTGAGGGCCCACAGACATGTGACTGCCCTGCAAAGCTCAGACCAAACCAGTAACCTTTTGATCACAAGCAAAGAGGCTTAGCCCACTGAGCCTCACGTCACCCCCACATAAGGAAATGGACCACTTTTCAATACTACAGGCTGGAATGCTTCAATGCTTAAAGAAGCTTTATTGGGCCATCACTACTAGTGACCGTGACCATAGTAGCACCGACAAATGCAACAAAAACTTGACTCAGCAGCCAAGCCCTAAGCCCTGACATATAAAGGGTAAAACACAGGAACAACACCCAAGGGCAATCAGGGCAGGATAATTGATAATTACAAGACACAAGAGGGTAACAGTAGGTAAGCCTGACAATACACGTCTCTAGAAAATAATGCTGCTTTGTAATATTGTTAAACAAGTAAAAAAAAAAAGATTTCTCAAAATAGACTTGAATAATAAAGTTTAGAGAGAAAAGCTCACATACTGGGGAAACACAAATAAGTTAATGCTATTAACTGAAAAACAATCTCTCCTTGGAAGGCATAATTCCAGTTCAGAACAGAAAATAATACATTTATTTAAGAAGTTAACAAAAATAGCTTGCAACAAATCAACAAAATGTGTACAATGTTATGTATTTATCACCATAATTAACGCACCAAAATATCATATATTATTATATATCAATTTAAAGTATTTAATTAATACACATGTATATATTCATGCAAGCAATTCAATGTTAACTGAAGCTAAGAAAAACTGATACATGAATATTTCTCAATACTTTTCTCAATACTGAATACAGAGTATTTTACAGTATCTGGACTCACAAGAACAGCTGCACAGAGAGAGAAAGAGAAAGATTTAACGATAGAACATAAGAAAATTAAATAGACACAGTACACACTGCCCTGCTGCACTCATCCTGGTAAGTAAAGATCAGAAATTGAAAAGGTGTTATGCATACACATACACGAGCACACACAAACAGATTTGTAATTATATCATCGTGGGGACTCTCCATTCATTTCTATGAAGAAAACTCTAATCCAAACATGATGACCTTAAGCCCTACCCAGCGCTACCCTTTATCCATAAATAACCAAACAAAATGAGACATTTGTTTTTTTTTAATTATTCCAACCACCCCCCCCCCAGCTCCAGCAATAAAACAGGAAGTTTTTTTTATATAATGGTGGGGGAAGAAGTATGGGGGGGGATAAATGAAAAAAAGAACCACACAGATTGCTGCACAAAAAAACAAAATGAAAATAATAACCATAATAATAAAATACAAACAGAAAAATAAAACAGCAATGAGTGGCAACAACAACAGTAACAGCAATAACAGCATTCATAACAACTGCAGCTGCAATTGTGATAACAACAGTAACATCAAGCACAACATAATACAAATTTACAAAAACTTATTATCATTAAAGCAAGCATGTGTGTATGCCTCTACCTTTGTACGTGTTCACTATTGGGTATGTGTGTAGCGTAGAGATAAGTGTGGATGTATAACTATATATCTATGTATTTATGCATGTGTGTGAGTATAATGATTTTTCCATGGATGTGCTAGTAGTTGATGTGGGGGGCAGCAGCAACACCACCCCAACCCCCCTGCCCAAAGTCACCGGTAAGCAAGGCAAGAGGGCCCCCAGCTGTCCCCAGAATGAAGAGCTTCGGCCACGTGCCCGAGAGACAACCACGTGCCCAACCCGCCGAGGAGCATGCGAGGGAGCACTGGGACAACAGCCCCCAGCACGAGGGGCCCCACCGTAGGACACCGGACAGGAAGCCACCAACCCAGCCCCAGCATGAGTCAGGTCCAGAACCAAGGAGGACCAGAAGCCAGAGCCAGACACCCAAAACACCCCTGGCAGGAGGCTCACCACGTGCCGGAGAAGCCCGAGGCCCTCGACCCTGGACCACAGCCTGCTGTGGTGACTTGGCATGCCTCCACCGGTAGTGCTGAGGGGGATTGGGGAACAGAGAAGGACCCACCCCACCTGCCAGGAAACTGACCCCAGGGTCACAAAAGAAGGCAGCCCCCCCCCCACTCAGCCCAAGACCAAGCCCCCAAAGCTAGCGGTGCATGGAGCATCCCACAGTGGCACGGCCTAGGCCAGACCTGGGCATTTTACGGCCCGCGGGCCACATCTGGCCCGCTGACTACCTTTGACCGGCCCGCGTGAGTTCATAG
>JAODKC010000137.1:22993706-23012943 GCA_026777985.1 Mormyrops attenuatus | reverse complement strand
ACATGGAGATACTAGAGAATGAGATTGATGAACTGAAGAGGAGACACTCTGAGCTGGAGCAGCTTTCACACACAGAGAATCGCATCCATTTCCTCCAGGTAACAGAACAGCTACTTTGACAATATGAAAAGCAAAGTTAGTTTTAGTTTAGTTAGGTTTCATTAATATATTCATTTGTTTTGATTAAGCTGTTTAATCTTTATGTCTGTAGAGGTGCCAGGGTCTTCCTGTCACCCCTCAAGCTGAATTTGGACACAAAATCTCAGTCTATCCACGCTGCTCTTTGGAGAATGTGAGGAAGGAGGTTTCTAAACTGAAGGATCAACTGGAGAATGTTTGCGAAAAGAAAACAGAAGAAATCCATCACACAGTTTAGTAAATAAATACATTTTCCAGTCTGTTCATGTTAATACACACCATGCAGAGAGAGTATGCAGTACAGTCAGCCTCACATTTGTGTGACCGAGTCAGATTAAGTTTTCAATAAGTTTAAGTCTTTGTGAAAACAGATGAAAGAGCTCCACATTCTACAGGCTGCAAAACCCAGATCACATAAATCATGTTTCTTCTAAATTATAGAATTCAAAAATCTTTATTAGAATTAGAATGATTTACAGTTTGTTAAAATGCCTGTTATTGTCCCTAATAATAATAGTATAATTATAATTATAATATATTATTATAATAATGTACTACTGCTGGTGTCACCACAGTGAGTGAAGTCCATCTCCCACAAGTAAATTCCTTTAACTCACATCCCTGTTTCTCTCTGTCTCCTCCTAGTTACTAAAGACACTGTCCTACCGGTATTAGTGCCCAGGACCAGATCAGAATTCTTACAATGTGAGTCTGTTCACACACATGCTTCTCTCTCCCTGTTTGAGATGGAGTGTGTTTTATTGTCTTTCATTTTCTTCTGCGGGGGGAGCTTCTCTTTCTCTCTCCTGATGCCTCCTGGCCTTTCACATTTATGTCAGGAGCCTTTGTATCTGTTTGCAGTGTGACTGCTGATGTTTAATATTATTTTGCTTATCGTGTTGTTCTCTGAGGCATCCATTTTGTGAATAGAACCGTCTAAACATGAAAGGATATATTTCTTCATATATACTTTTCAAAGCGTTAAAACACACCAAAAAGTGTGCATTCTTATTTAATGTAAGGAGTGAATGTGACCAAACCATCACCTTCTGATGGTCTCCTCCATCAGATTCCTGTCGGCTCACTCTGGACCCCAACTCAGCAAACAGAAACCTCCATCTGTCTGAGGGGAACAGAGTGGTGACAGGGAAGAGAAAAACACAGTCATATCCTGATCACCAGGAGAGGTTTGACTCATGCCTCCAAGTGCTGTGTACAGAGGATCTGACTGGGTGCTGCTACTGGGAGGTTGAGTGGAGTGGGGGATGTGGTTGGTACAGCCATCACATAGGAAAGGAGAGGGTGACGACAGCAGACTTGGAAACAATGACAAGTCCTGGTGTTTGTCCTGCTCAGCCTTCAGTTACTCATTCTGGCACAATACTGTGCAAACTGCAGTATGTGGCCCCCCCGTCCTCCAGAATAGGAGTGTACCTGGATCACAGGGCAGGAACTCTGTCCTTCTACAGCATCTCTGACACAGTGACCCTCCTGCACAGGGTCCAGACCACATTCACTGGGCTTGATCTTAATGGTACAGCCAAACTCTGCTAAATACCATAACAGGCTGTTAAATGTATCAAAAAAAGTTAACCAAATAATTAATACTAGATACCATTGCTGCTGGATGTGAAGTTAATAGGATCTTCAGTGACACATGTGAGAGATAAACTGACCAGTGTTTTTGGAATCAGCTTTCAGAATGTATCTTTATATATTGATGCAAGAGTGCCTGGGTGTTAGGCAGCTAACACTGAAGAGTGTAAGGTTAAGAGACTTAAGAGTTAACCTCAGTGTAGCAATATGTGCTTGAACTTTGTGCTCATTAGATTAAGCGGAAATGAGAACAGAAATGTAAGTTTGGAGCGCGCTTGACAGAGAGAACAGGAAAACCACAAACAGCTACAGTGAGTGGGGGCTGCTTGCAGGTGGCCAGACCCATAAGTTGCAGGCTGTATAAACTGCATATGCCTCATACTTAAGATGAAGGCTGCATAAATGTATGTGCCCCCCCCAGCCGGATTGATGCAGTTCTGAAAGGGACGCAAGCTAACTGTGTACCACTATAAAGGGGATGTCAGCTTAAATTTCGGTGAGCCTTCCACGGTAACACTCGCCGGAACAATGGTTGCTCCCTGAGCTCAGAATTAAAACCATGTCACAACTCAGAATACCGTGTGGGGCTGAAATTTCTACGACACACAGAACGAATAACTAAATAATCAGTTATCAGATTACAGCAAAAAAGCAACAGGGAAATGCAACACTTTAAATCTGTCACACCCAGCCCCGATTGCCCTCATGTGGACCACACCTCCTCGTTAACCCCGTGTGGAATCCTCCCGTTGTGCGTTTCCTGCTCGTTACCTCCTGTATTTAGTCTACGTTCTGTCTAGTCTTCCCCAGATCTGTCATTGATGTTTCGTTGGTGTTCGTGCTTGGTGTTCCCTGTGCATCGATTCTCCCTGGAATAAACCCCGTTTTGCCCCGTATCCTGAGCTCCTTCGCCTCCTTCCCCGCTCGCCTCAGCCTGCACCGTGACAAAATCTGGTTTATGTAAATTTTTATGTAAAAGGTGGAAATAAAGAAATGAATAAAATAAATGGCACAATTATACAGATTTCCTATGAATTATTCATAAAGGTCATTTACAGGTGGGGAAACATTTAAAAATCAATACATTTCTAATAATGAAATTTTGAAATTTTAGGACTTTTAAAAATAATAATAGGTTTAGTTATATTATTCACAATAATTACTTCTGTCAAATAAAAATGTGTTTGATGTCTTTACAAAGTGACCTGTATTTCCTTATATTCTCCTTATGCCATGTAGGTAACCTGTGTAAATAATTGATGATTTTTGCTTTAACATGAACAATTCACAAATTTTAAAATCGTTTTTATGTGTTTTCTTACTCTGACTATCATTCCCCATTTTGCCATCTTATAGATATATATAAAATATATATATATAAAAACCCTGCCCTGTGTTTTTATAGCTGTGTACCCAGACTGATGCCTGCAGCCAGAGCATTGAAATGGCACTGATGTACTTCTCCGCGTAATGGTGGCGGTGAGCCGTTAAGTAACCATCTGTCTGGCCAGAAAAATGTTGCACACTTTAATGTTTCATTGGACCTTTAGCTTTGATTAAGGTGCACATCTGTCTTGCCATTGTTTCTATGTCCTTGTGCAACATGCACAGCCTTGCACACTCTTGGCATTCTCTCAATCAGATTCCTGAGGTATTGACCGGGAATGGTTTTCAAGAGTTAATTTGTGGAATTTCTTGCCTTCCTAATGTGTTTGAGACTATCAGTTGTGTTGTGCAGAGGTAGGGTTGGTACACAGTTCTACACACTGAATTGCCCTATTCAACTACTGTTCTGCTCCACATTATGGCAAGAACCACTCAATTAAGTAAAGAGAAATGACAGTCCATCATTAAAGACATGAAGGTCAGTCAATCTGGAAAATTACAAGAACTTTTAATGGATCCTCAAGTACGGTCGCAAAAACCATCAAATGATATGATGAAACTGGTTCTCATGAGGAAGAAAGGAAGGAAGAGTTACCAAGAGTTACCTCTCCTGCAGAGGATAAGTTCATTAGAGTTACCTGCCTCAGAAACCGCACATTAACAGCACCTCAGATTAGAGCCACATAAATGCTTCTCAGAGGTCAAGGAGCAGGAACATCTCAACATCAATTGTTCAGAGGAGACTGCGTGAAGAAGGCCTTCGTGGTTGAATCACTGCAAAGAAACCACTACTGAGGAAGAACAACAAGATGAAGAGACTTGCTTGAGCCAAGAAACACAAGGAATGGACACTGGACCAGTGGAAATCTCTACTTTGGTCTGATGAGTCCAAATTTGAGATTTTTGGATTCACCCGCCATGTGTTTGTGAGACGCAGAAAAGGTGACTGGATGGTTCCTACATGTGAGGTTCCCACCGTGAAGCATGGAGGAGCTGTGATGGTGTGGGGATGCTTTGCTGGTGACACTCTTGGTGATTTATTTAAAATTCAAGGCACACTTATCCAGCACGGCTACCACAGCATTCTGCAGCGACATGCCATCTCATCTGGTTCGCACTTAGTGGGACCGGCATTTGTTTTTCAGCAGGACAATGACGCCAAACACACCTCCAGGCTACGTAAGGGCTATCTGACCAAGAAGGAGAGTAATGGAGTGCTGCGTCAGATGACCTGGCCTCCACAATCACCCGACCTAAAACCCAATTCAGATGGTTTGGGATGAGTTGGACCGCAGAGTCAAGGCAAAGCAGCCAACAACTGCTCAGCGGCTCTGGGAAATCCTTCAAGACTGTTGGAAAACCATTGCCAGTCAATACCTCATGAATCTGACTGAGAGAATGCCAAGAGTCTGCAAGGCTGTCATCAATGCAAAAGGTGACTACTCTGAAGAATCTAAAAAACAAAACAAATTCTGGTTTGATTACCACTCCGTTAATTCGTTCACTGCATAATTCCAAATGTGTTTCTTCATTGTTTTGAAGTCTTCAGTATTCATCTACTATGTAGAAAACAATAAAAATAAAGAAAAGTTGAATCAGAAGGTGTTTGGCAAAACATTCATTTAAGGCATATTTTACATAAATAAAGGACATATATGACTCATGACACTTTCGTTTAAAATAGATATTAATATATTAACAGCATATTAATATAGGATGGGGGCAGCACAATGGTGCAGTGGTTAGCACTGTCTTCTCACATCTCTGGGACTTTCCTTTGCACCGCTTGGTGATGGCCAGCAAGTGTACAGCAGCCCATCTCACTCTTCAAAGGTGTGCCATTGGGAGTGGAAGGTCTTGGTTTCCTGGCTGGAGGCCGAGGTCACCTCCCAGCCTAGTTGCCTGTCCTCGCCCAGCCACTCCCTCACCCTGGCCAGCACGGGATCACTGCCCTGCTCTGCAGTGGGCATCGGCAAATGCTGCGCAAAATCGCTTCCTTTCTCTGTAAGACAGTGCAGCAGTTTCGTAATACTGATGAAGTCCTTTACGAAGTGCCGACAGTTACACAACAGCCCCAAGAACTGGCTTAGCTCCCTCGCATTGCACATCGGCCACTCCTTAACCGCCTCTGGCGGTACTATGATTCCCACCGCTGCCATTTCTCTGGTCTTCTGTCTTCTAAACACTGTGGCGCATTAAAAGTGGGGGAGTGGTCAGGGCACGGGCTCACCACTGCTGGCAGAAGGCGGAATCCTGCATGCCCATACATTAAGAAAAAGAAAATATGGTGTATCAGCCCAGGGCGTAACTTGGGCTGGACCCTCGGGGGGGTTGAGGTCTCCACCCATCATGTGGGAAACATGATTATTGGGGGGGTTGTATGAGCCGGTTCTGATTTATTGGGGGGGCTACAACCCCCCCATCCCCCCCGTAGTTTGCGCCCATGGTATCAGCAGTACATGGTGTGTATGGATAACTGAGGTGCATTAAAATTGGGTGAGCAGGCAGGGCATAAGCCCCCCACCACTGGCAGATGGTAGATCCCCACATGCCCCACCCATCCCCCAAGGCCCTAATGTTGTAGGATGACTATTGTGCAATTAAGATTGAGGGGCAGCACATTTGCCAAATCCAGGGCCCCGCACCGCCCCCAGACCCTAGTTTATTGTGGTGTGTGTGTAGGAGACAGTGGCGCAACTGGGGCATACGAGGTACGGGCCCCTTCCGAGAGGCCGGGTCCCCAACCGACCCCTCATCGATCCCTGCCCCCGCCCAGCCACCAAACCAGGCCCCAGACCCACCCACATCAGTAGGGTGGAGCAGACAAGCCCGACAGCCCCCCAATTCCACATCCTCTAGAGCTCACCCCCACCCCGGAAGGCAGAGTCCCCGAATCCCCAACGCCACCGACCCATAGGTCAAACCCACAGCCGCCCAGGGATAGCAAATTTGTGTCCAAAAGTTAGAGTCTGTGTTGAGGAGTAAATCTTTTTCCCATTAGAGGCTTGGGAGGGAGAAAGTAAGCTCAGACTCTGACAACCTTACATAAATTCCAGAGTGTAGTCTTTGTGATGGAAGTTTTAGAAAATTTGTTATTGTTAGTGGCGGCTCTAAATCTATTGGCATTTTTAGTTTTTTGATTGCATTCACAGATCTTTGTGCGGATCTGAAAAATGGTCCCCACGATGTCAAAATTACAGGTTATTATTACGTTATGGGTAACATTTGGTCCCCACAATGTAATATAAACAATCCCCCCCCCCCAACACACACACAAATGCTTTTCATTTACAGGGCTCTCACAGTAGGTGGGTAGTTTATGTATGTATGTGAGTATGGTTATATATGTCCCCATGTACACTATATTGCCAAGTATTGGAACCAACCTCCAAATCATTGAATTCATGTATTCAAATCACTTCCATATCCACAGGTGTATAAAATCAAGTACCTAGGCATGCAGACTGCTTCTACAAACATTTGTGAAAGAATGAGTCGCTCTCAGAATCTCAGTGAATTCAAGTGTGGTACCATGATAGGGCGCCACCTGTGCAATAAGTCCATTCGTGAAACTTCCTCGCTACAAAACATTCCACTGTCAACTGTTAGTGGCAATTGGGAACAACACCAACTCAGCCACGAAGTGATAGGCTACGTAAAATCACAGAGCGGGGATAACACATGCTGAGGCACACAGTGTGCAGAAGTCGCCAACTGTCTGCAGAGTCAATAGCTACAGACCTCCAAACTTTGTGTAGCCTTCAGATTAGCTCAAGTACAGTGCCTAGAGAACTGCACGAAATGGGTTTCCATGGCCGAGCAGCTGCATCCTAGCCTTACATCACCAAGTGCAATGCAAAGCGCTGGATGCATTGGTGAAAATCATGCCCACTGGACTCTAGAGCAGTGGAGATGTCTTCTCTGGAGTGACGAATCATGCTTCTCTGTCTGGCAATCCAATGGATGAGTCTGGGTTTGGCATTTGCCAGGAGAATGGTACTTGCCTGATTGCAATGTGCCGGGTATAAGGTCTGATGGAGGGGGGATTATGGTGTGGTGATCTTTTTCAGGTGTTGGGCTTGGCCCCTTTGTTCCAGTGATAGGAACTCTTAATGCCACAGCATTCAAAGCCATATTGAACAATTTCATGCTCCCAACTTAGTGGAACAGTTTGGGGATGGCCTCTTCCTGTTCCAACATGACTGCGCACCAGTACACAAAGCAAGGTTCATAATGACATGAATGAGTGAGTCTGGTGTGGAGGAACGTGACTGGCCTGCACAGAGCCCTGACCTCAACCTGATGGAACACCTTTAGGATGAATTAGAGAGGAGACTGTGAGCCAGGCCTTCTCATCCAGTCAGTGCCTTCCCTCACAAATGCTCTCCTGGAAGAATGGTCAGAAATTCCCATAAACACACTCCTAAACCTTGTGGACTGCCTTTCCAGAAGAGTTGAAGCTGTTATAGCTGCAAAGGGTGGGCCAACTCCATATTAAATCCTATGCATTAAGAATTGGATGTCATTAAAGTTCATGTGTGTGTATGAAGGCAGGTGTTCCAATACTTTTGGCAATATAGTGTATAATTCAGTTACGGCATGCATGTACTTTGTTCATAATTGCTACAGGACCTGTAATTCTTTTTTGAGGGCATTCAGTTCTGCCAGTAAATTTTACACAGGATGTGTGTGGTGCAGTATGCGTAGAAGCAATTTTTAGTATTCTTTGGTAATTTTGCTTCTAAACAAGAAATACAACTGTTAGTGTCCTGTGTAAGAGTTGTTTTGGCCATGTGGACTCTAAGCACCATGCATGCACCGAGCCATTTTGTATTTGTCTTAGTTATAGTCTTTGTGCATGTCCTGTGTAATTATTACAATGCATTATTAATACACAGAGAAATTCTACAAACCTACAAGGAACATTCCTATAAAAGAGGTTAAACTGAATGTGTTCCTGTCTGTAGCATTGTGTCGGATAAGTAGAAAGTGCCATATGTAACAGGAATTGACACAGAGAAAACCCACCTGCTAAAATGACTCATTTCCTCACTGACACAATAATAATGATGATGAGAAAGATAAAGGCCACCACTCCAGCAATTATCATGTAGCAGCTCCTTTTTCTTAGTTGCTTCTGAGAAGAGGAGAAAAGGTAGATGAGTCAGTTAGAGAATACCTGCGGCTTACATGCCAATCAGAAAACTGACAGTCTGTAAGTCAATCACAGGAGGCACAAGCAATAACTTCACAAGGGTTCCCAAACCCTACATAAATTTACTGTTACATCTATTAAATAAAACGGATAATGACTCATACCGAATGACCTTGTGTCCTGCTGAAATAAAAGAAAATAAATAAAAAAAAATACTAAATGTTTAGGTTGAGTTGTGTGCACAGCCCTCTTCAACTACTCCCCCTGCACCCAGCTGCCTGTGTCCATGGAGCATTGGTACTCAGCTGTGTTAAGCTGTGTGCTGGGAATATTTTTCTTTTCTCATTCCATTTGCTCCCCTCCTGAAAAGGACTACTGCCTTATCTGGGCAATTTTAAATATTTAGAGATCAAAAAAGAAGCAAACTGGATTTGGAAAAAAACACATGTAATAATCTCACACACACACATGCACACGCGCGCACACACACACACACATATTTATACAAACACACACACATATGTGTGTGTGTTTGTTTGTGATTATTACATGTTTCTTTCCAAATCCAGTTTGCTTCTCTAAATATTTAAAATTGCCCAAATATGGCAGTACTCCTCCAGTATTCTCCAGAGGTTGGGATACAGTTGTGTCAGAGCAGGGGAGAACAGAATCTGTGTTGTTTTGAGTTGCCTTCTTCTCTTTTCCGCCCTACTTTTTTCTCCACAAAGGCAATAAGAGCTACGGAATTAGCCTAGTGCAGGCTGGAGTCTTTAAACCCTGATGCGGTTGAAAGCCCAGAGAGCAATTCATCTTCTTATCTGAGTCTCAAACAGGCTTTCTATGTGGGAAGAGAGAGTAAGAGTGAGGGGAGAAAAGGAGAGAGAGGAGAGCAGGAGAGAGAGAGGAAAAAAACTGCTGTCGAGTAATTTTCCGTTTAAACGTTCCACTCCACAACAATTTGCATAAGCAGCCCTGCTACTGTGATAAGAAGATTGGTAATTTTCAAAGGCTCTGAGGGGATTGAGAATGAAAAGCTTCTCTCCGCTATCTCAGCTTGTGCAGCTGGCCACCGCAGATTTCAAGGCTTTTTTCTTGCACTTTTTTTTTAAACTGTGCCTTATAAACTTTCTCTCCCTTCTGCCTCTGTCTGCCTCTCTGCTCTGACACAAGAATACTTCCATTCACTGTGGTTTTCTGTCCTCTCCATCATTGAAAAAACAAGCAAACAAAACAAAGCTGGAAATGGGGAAAATAAGAAAAAAATCATTTTAGTTATGATTAATTTATTTATTTGCTGTAAACACAGGAAAAATACGCATCAGCCCAATTTACTGCAGAATGTGACACCAGTAAATGACCAGTTTTGCCTGGTCAAGTTGGGTACTACTAGCTCTTTAAGAAAGTACAATACATCAATTAATTTACTTGTTAACTTTTAAAAATAGCAATTGTAAAGTAATTATTTATTATATTATTTATTATTATTATGTAGCTGTACTAAATGAATAACTGTCTGCAGACAGGCAAGAAAATAAAGGGAAATAAGGAATTTGTTGTGTTTCATTACATATATATATATATACACATACACACACACACACACACACACACATTAGTATGACAAGAAATACTTCTCCCAGATATCAGACTAAAAAAAGTCATGGTAGGTTGGTGATCATTGCCAAAGGCCCATACTTGGCAGGATGTCTCAGTGTAAACTAATGTTCATGTACTAGTTTTTGTTCTTATATAGGCCCAGAACCAAGTCATCACATAAAGGCTGGGACTATGTGTGATGTCTATCTTGACAAATAATATACAAAGCAGTGGAGAGAGGAAAAGAATAAAAAACAAGGAAAAAAGGCATGTTTTAGCACCAGGCCCTATACAGTCTCTCCCCCTCTCCTTTACACAGCTGGTTCTCAATCATGAACCACTTACTTGGATGAAGGGAGTCAGCTATTCATAAAGAGCAGAGACTGTCAGTCTGCAGTTCATGGACGTGTATGACTTATGAAGGGGCTGTGATGCTCTCTGATCTTCCATTTGTCACTAATATCACATAATTATCAATTATCACTTGTTTGATTACATCTGTGACATCTTGTTAATAAAGCAAATACACAAATGATACCAAATCCAGACTGCATTGTCAAAGTAGTAATTTTACTGTTGTCATCCTGGTCTTTGATCTTTTGTCTTATTTACATCAATTAAATCCCTTGCTTTCCTTGCTATATTTATTTAAATCTGGATACTGCATTCAGTTTGGTTCCTTGCATTAACTTAAAGAATTCATCAATTTCACCAAAACACAACTTCTTAGCCATTGCTGCTTTTATCACAGTGGCCTTGTGTCAATTAGCTAACAATAGGCAGTTAATTTATTCACTCACTTGCCATATGTTTCTTCCTGTTGCCTTCATGATTTTGCAGTTTTCATTGTTATGGTAAAAAAACATACATACAGTGAGGAGTTATGGCCTTATTTTTGTGGACAGGACCACTCATATATACCTAATGTATAGTTCCCTCACTTAATGTGCTATTTGTCTCACTGTTGTTTCATTTTGGATGAAAACAGCTAAGAAAGAAAATGTAGATGTGAATGTAATGCTATGATTAGTTAAACTTGTTTTTCATTTTCATACATGCTTTCATTCATTTCAAAATGTCTTCATTTATCCTATATATATTAATATATATAGGTTATTTTTAACATTACTTTTTGCATAGGATGTGATGGTCTCAATCACTTCACGACAAATTAAATCACACACAGTGGGAAATGCAGATTTATGGCCTGTGACATAGGAAACAACTTAATGTGATAGTAATGCGGTAATACTTTCATTATCTCATCCAGCAGAAAAATTGGGAGACCATAAAATAAGTTATATTGCTGTGTGGCTGCCTGGCCAGTAATCGGCTTATGGGCAATTTACATAAAATTCTGCGTTCATTCTCCCTTGATTATAGTATTTAAAAGAATTGCAAATAAACACAGATTTCTTTTCATTGCTACTCTCTGTGGGCGTACATATGCACCTTTGTAGCATGTTGTTCCTTCCATAAACAAGCAGGCAGAAATGAGGGGTGGAGATTCATTGATACTATACTTTGCTCTACACACTCAATAGAATTACAATAATGTATTTTTTGAAAAGTTGCACTCTAATACAATTATCCATGCTTTTCCTGCCAAGAATTTGTCCAGTTCCACTGAAGAAACCAAGTTAATCATAAGCATCTTTCCTACTCTTAGGTCCCTTTTTACCAACCAAATTGTATGAAAGAAAAATTCTTGATATTTCAGCATTTACTTTTCATCAACTTCTCATTTTCATCCATTTTCCATAACCAACCAGATGCTGTCGGAACAACAACAATGTATTCCGTGAACAGCCCTCTAACCCCTTCCCCCAATCCCTACTTCTCCCACATCCCCAACCTCTACAATCTGCTCCCAAATTCTCCAAAAAAATCTCAGCTTTGTGTGACTTGTCTCAGCCAATACGTTTACATGCACAGCTAAGTCGATCTACAGTTATAGCTGGACTACACCTTTTAATTGGACTACCGTCCTTGTCCTAGTATACATACATGGGAGGGGAATCAATTTATTTTGCTACTATAGGTGGCAATATGGCTCTTTTCAGCTTGTTAGTTTTTGGTGTTTTTCAGTTGACCTATTACGTCACAGATGTGAAAAAAAATTGACAATAATGGATGCGTGGACAAATGAAGTGTCACAAGTATTAATTGGGATCTGGTCGAAAGAACAGATAGAACAAGATCAGGACAACATAACAAGAAATAAAGTACAGACGGTCCTGTACTTACAAACGTTCAACTTACCAACTTTCAGACATACAAACTTTCAGACATATGAACAAAGAGGATCTTTAAGTCCAAATTGTGTTCACTGGGGTCCCGTTTCTTGTCCGCAACATCAAATTTGTCTAGTATGACTTCTTGCCACTACTCCCACCGCGCAGCAGCGTAGCGTGCGGCATCCTACTTCTTTGTACTTGCATATGCCCTTAAAATGATGGTGAATAACGACTTACAAACATTTCAAGTTGCGAACAGCAAGAGGAGCATCTGTATTTCACTGTAGCAGCTTGGATCGAAAACTGGTTAACAGGCAGACAGCAGCGAGTAGTTATTAGAGGCACAATGTTACAGTGGGCCTGTGTTCTTAGTGGTACCCCTCGGGTTCAATTTTAGGACCACTATTGTTCCTAATTTACATTAATGATATTGACACCAATACATACAGTAAACCGGTTAAATTCGCAGACGTCACCAAGGTGGGTGGTGTAGCGGATACTGATCTAGCAGCACAGAGGCTACAATGGGATCTTGATTTAATTAGCGACTGGGCTAATACCCGGCAGATGAAATTTAACATAGATAAATATAAGGTAACCCATGCAGGGAGCAGAAATATAAAATACAGATATTTTATGGGTTCCACTAAAATAAAGGTAGCTGATTGTGAGAAAGACCTTGGGGTATATGTTGATGCTTCCATGTCCCACTCTCGCCAGTGTGGGGAAGCAATCCACACTGGTGCACAGCAAACAAACCTATCACTGAATACCAAAAACAAATTAAGAAATCATTTTAGACTTCAGGGGACAACAAGAGAACCATTCTTCTCTTAATGTCAGAGGACAAGAAGTGGAAAGGGTTTCCAACTACAAGTACCTAGGAAGCCATATCACTGGCGACCTCACATGGACAACTGACTCTACTGCTCTGATGAAGAAGGCTCAGCACCGGCTATACATCTTAGGGACACTTAAGAAGACCAACCTGGCTGCAGAGCTGCTTGTCTCCTTCTAATTCTGCTCTGTTGACAGTGTCTTGACATACTGTATTACAGGATGGTATGCAAACTGCACAGCAGCAGATAGTAGAACAACACAGGGAGTTATCGACAAAGCCTAAAAGATCATAGGACTTCCTCTGCTCTCACTGGAGGACAACTTCAGGACACGTTGCCTCTGCAGTGTCAGCAATATCCTGAGAGACAGAACTCACCCCTGACATCACATTTTCTCTGTTACAATCAGGGAGGTACTATGAGACCCTAAAGACCCACGTTAGCAGGCTAAAAAACATGTGAACTCCAGTCGAATTGAAATTAACAAGACACACTCGGGTCAATAACTGCAATACTATGAGAACTGTGCAATATGAAGTAACTGCAAATATTATGAAAAAAACATGTGGAATACAGAATAGCTGATCACAGTGCATTAATTTGCCAAAACAATGCACATTAAGTTATAAACATATTCATATATATGTTTATATGTTCTTTCTGTGAAATGTGTGTGTTTTTTCTTATGTTGTGATGACTAGATATATTCACATTCTGCAAATTTTGTTGTGCGAGAAATGTGCAATGACAATATTCTATTCTATTCTATTCCATTTCATCCTGTTCTACCTTGACCACGGCATAGCTCAGTGGGTTGAGTGTGCGGCTCAAAGACTCAGATTATGCTCATCGAGAGTTAATGGCTTACTTGGAACCTGCCTCATCTGTGTATTTCAATTTTTTGTATTTTGTTCCCCAGTGTTTGCTATTTTCTTTCTTACTTTTCTTGTTCTAGGTTTGACCTTTGGCCTGTAGTTCAAAGCGGGGTTACTGGCTTATCGGGGTAACTTGTCAGATTTAAGGTACCACAGTTTAAATGGACTTCATATTCGTTCACTTACATTTTGCCCAGACTACCTTAAATCCGACAAGTTACCTCTATAAGCCAGTAACCCCACTTCGTAGTACAGGCCACTGCTTTTGTTCTGTTCTGGTTCTGCTTTTATTACCCTTGTGTTGTATCTAGCGTGTGGTTTGTTTCCTAGTTTTAGTGCCTGTCATGTTTCCTAGGGGGTATTCCATGAAGCAGGATTAAGGGAAAGTCTGACTTATTTCAACAAGTCTGACTCATTTAAGTGGGAGTTCCGTTACATCAACATGTCTTAAATGAATCCCTGCTGAGTTATCATGGTAATTTACGCGAGTGAACAAGTCTGCTCCGGACTAGTGATGGGCCGATCCGAATTTTTCAGTCCCGATACCGATATTTTAAATTTGAATATCTGCCGATACCAATACCGGTCTCTTTTTTAAAACAACAAAGCAGAACATACTTTGGAAATGACTGGTTACACATCGCACAAAAAAATCTAAATGTCATAAAGAAGAAATACATTATGCCGAAAATGTGACTCAGTTCAGCAACGCTACTGCTTTTTTATTTAAAACTTTGTAACACTAGCAGCACTTGACTGGTCAGCACCATGTAGACATGCATTCTGAAATTTTAAGTGCACCTTTATGCAAAATTTTAAAGCTGAGTATCTAAATAAACATTGTAGGAATTGTAACTTCAGCATGAATTACTGTGTTGTATATTCAACAACTATTCAAAAAAATTATAGATTAGACCCTTATATTTTTAAAGCTAAACATAAGTAGAAATCTACAATAGAAAGTAGTGCAAAACAGTGTGAAAATGGCTTATTTTCTTAGCACAACTGGTATTAAGGTCACTATCAGTGCAAACTTTTTTCACTTGTCATTTTTGTCTGCTTTCATATATTGAGCTGGATCAGCAGAAAAGGCTTTATCTATCGATCCATCTTAACTGCAACTTACATTCTTTACTGTGGGTAAAAATATTTCTATGCACTTCAAGACATTTTAGAATTGTAGTATGTTCAATATAACTATCTGCAATGGCTATAAATAGAATTATTATATCACCATTACAGATTTTGTGATGCTACTTTCTGCAGTTTGAAACGACCCAACAGTGAAGCAATTATATAACAATATACGTTACATGCCTGCACAAAACAGTTTTATGAATTGGTCTACATATATAACTACAGTTCTGTTTGTTTTCATAATTGCTGCAGAAGCACAGTAAAGTCAAGCACTTGGCCAAGACTCCCACACCATTATGGGGATCGGGGTAGTTACAACTCTTCCCCAGCTCCACATCCCCAAAAAGAAACTTTGGCATGTTTTTAATCTATGACGTATTTATTATTTTTAAAGAATGCCACAGAGGTTTTTCCATCAGCCGCGATTACTCAAACCAGCCTGGTGAATCGCGCATCAGTACTTCACACATCGCGGGGCTGGAAAACAGGCAAAGACGAAATTAAACACATATCAGTCTGAAGTAATTACACACAGTGGCTCTAGTCACGTGACACTTGATGCTTCTTTTTACGGCATGTCGCACATTTGCCAAATATTTCCTTGATTTTTAACATTTTTAAAATATTGGAAAATATTTTTTTATTTACTCACCGATACAGTAATTTTGGCCAGTATCGGACTGATACCAATACTGAATATTGGATCGGCCCATCATTTCTCCGGACCAGGGGGGTATTCCATGAAAGTAGCTAAAGAAAGCCAGATTTTCCCAAAAAAGTCACACTCAAATTAGCGCCATCTCTAAACTTAGCCTCATGTCATTCCACTAATGCAGTTCAGCTTTAATTAATCAAGGCTCATACAAGACAGATTTGCATAGTCTCACTTAGTGTGCACACCCGAGATATTTAAGAAGCCCAGATGAATGGATGAACGATAGATTGTTCAAATGACTCAGAAAATGAGAGCAGTGTTTTTTTTCCGCCGCAGAACAAACGCTGCTGATGGAGCTGTATGGAAAATGCAAAGATGTAATTGCTAAAAAAGGCAATACATATTCAGGTATTAATGTTAGTTTTGCTTTTCATTGAGGATGCCATTAGAGGGCTCATGAAGGCACATAACTGAGCTCCCAACCCAGACCAATCCAATTATGTTCCAAATTTTTTAGGGCCCCATTACTCAGATGCATTTGAATTTCATCCTAACTTCCTTCCTCTATACAACACCCCTGCCTTACATTCATTTCACAAAATACCCTACCTTTCATATCTCTGGCATAGCTTCAGCAATGCTATGCAATTCATGAAGTGCACTATGGGTAATGTCTTTGCACTTTGCCTGTTCTGCACTAATTGTATATTCATACGTTCTCTATGTATTCTCTACTGTATGCACAAGAATTGTCCTCTGGGATCAATGAAGGTTATGTAATGTAATGTAATTGTGATAGATGGTTTGAGTCAGGGTGCTCGGTCCTGAAATTGGTTGTGAAAGCCAACAAATGAAAGTGAATACGAAAGTTCAAACAAGGAGACCTAAAGAATGCAAGCAGATCCAATCACATCAATCAGGGGTTTATATAAGGAGCAAGTCTAACCCACTTCTTTGCCGTTACAGCTATTTGGTTCGCTGCCTCGTCCGGTTTTCGCTGTTTAGGCACCTCCCTGTCTGGGTCATGTCTGACTCCGACGTTCCGCCTCCTTTTGGGGATCTCGTTTCTCCTTCACCCACACTCGGTGAAGGTTTTGGCGTCTCCCGTCCCCTGCGGAGAAGCGCGAGACTTTCCCAGCTATCGCCAAGCCGCGACATTCGTCGATGGTCTGATCACCAACTCCAGAGTTTTGTCGAGGATGAAGGGATTCCCATCGCTCCCGATCTCTCCCACTCCGAGATAATGCAGATCGCCCTTCACCTCCCTGGGGTGCCTGGATCTTCATCGGCTGTATCCGCACCGACCGCCTTCTCTCCGCCGGCACCTGCCAGTCCTTCGCCAACTGCGCCCTCTTCGCCTGTTGGGCAGCCTGCCTCTCGGATTTCCCCGGCTCGTCAGTCCCGTGACGCAAGAAGTCGGCCGCCCGGATACGCTCCAACTGCCCAAAGCGCCCCCGGACGGCGGACTCCGACTCTTTGGCTTCGCAAGTCCATTCGGCGATCTCGTCCCTGACCTGCACCATGGAGTCCTTCGGTGATCGCCTGCGCACCTTGGAATCCTCGTCTCATCAGCTGGCCTGTCCGGTGCCCATTCCACCTGTCAGCTCTGTTATGCCAGACACCCACTCGGCTTCTGTAAAGTTCTCCCTGGCCACCGCTATCCCGGCGGCGCCCTCTGGTAGACCGTTCATATCCCCCTCCGCGGCGGTCCCTTCCCGCATGCAAACTCGCATCCTTCAGGGTAAGGACATTAATCTGGTTTCCTTGCTTTTACTATCGCCCGAGTGCGACAGGCGTGTCATCGATTGCGGCGATGTTTCCGTGCTGCGTAAGGCTTCAGATCCCCGACTACACCATAACCTGTCCATCTCCGAATTCGTTGTCGTGTTCGGCATCTATAGAGACGTTATTTGCTCCGTATACCCGGACCGACGTAAGGAACTGGACACTTATTTGTCCTTGATTTGCGATTTGAATTTGCGGTATGGAGGGTCTCTATTTTATGACTATCATAAATCATTTTCTGCGAAGGCGGCTTTGTTTATCCAACTGTCGAACACCCGTATTGACTGGTCGTGTCTGGACTCCGACCTTCTTGTCCAACATTTTGGTGGACACAAAGCCCTTTTATGTTCGCTTTGCCATAGCCAGGGCCATTCGCCGGAACTTTGCCCTAAATCCGTTGTCACCTCTGCGAACTTCACCGCAGGCCCTGGTCTCCTCCGACCTGCGACGGTCCCTTCATCTACCTCACCTGCAAGTTTTGCCACCGACAAAAAGGGGCGTGATGTCATTTATTTCAAGGACATGCCTATATGTAATAATTTTAATGAAGGAGTGTGTTCATGGAGTAACTGTCAATTTTTGCATGTTTGTAGTTTGTAGGACGACGCAATAAATTTAATCATGTTGGCGGGTAAAGGTTCTTCGCTGGCAAAAGCCGATATTTCTGATGCCTTTAAAATAATTCCCATCCATCCGTCGCAATGGCCCTTGTTCGGCGTTAAATGGCAATCGCGGTTTTATTTTGCAGTTCGGCTAGTGTTCGGTTGTCGAAGCAGTCCGTCTATATTTAATTGTCTGGCATCAGCCTTATCCTGGATATTGTTGAACAAATCGCGAATCCGTTTCGTCCTGCATCTACTCGACGATTTTCTCGTGATCGACCCACCTTCCATGCAACCCGGCTCCTCGCGTTCCAAATTAAAAAATACGTTCACTGACTTCGTTCACTAAGCATTCCCTTATCGGAGGAGAAAACAATCGGTCCGCTCACTTCTTTAGAATTTTTGGGTGTAGAGTTAGATAGCAATGAAATGACAGCTTACCTGCCTATGGACAAATTGAATCGCATACACGACATCTGCTCCTCGTTCCTGCACTCGCCCTCGATTTCCAAACATGAATTGCTGTCTCTGTTAGGGCACTTGAACTTCCCCATGCGTATCATCCCTCAAGGTCGTTCGTTTATATCTCGTCTACTCGATCTATCCAAATCGGTTTCCGGGTTGCATGAAAGGCTTACATTAGATGACGGCTCTTTTTCTGACCTTAAATTCTGGATTGCATTTCTCAACCATTGGAATGGCATTTCGTTTTTTTACAATAAAGTTACCGACACGTCCCACTCGCTGTGTTTTTATACAGACGCTGCTCCAACTGTCAGTTTCGGCGGCTATTATCGAGGGTCTTGGTTCGTGTCACGGTGGCCCGCCGAATTTGTGGCTTTGCATCCCTCGCTGGCGTCCTCGGCCATTCACGAACTTTATCCTATCGTAGTTGCTTGTGCTATATGGGGAAAAGAATGGTCACGTAAAAGGATAAAAGTGTTTTGTGATAATGAAGCCGTTGTGTCCATAATTAATAAGGGCCGCTCCAAGGTCATCTCCTTTATGCCCCTTGTACGACATCTTACATGGCTCTCTCTGTCTCACAATTTTATCCTTACTGCCAAAAACATTCCGGGTTTTCAGAACCAAATAGCTGACTCCCTCTCGCGGTTCCGTTTTCAGGAATTTTGCCGGTTGTGCCCAGATGCCAACACTCTTCCGGATCCATGCCCTGCTCATTCAGACCTCATTCTAAATTAAACCCTAAATTCATGCACCTACTTAAATCGGCCA